>JAODOY010003115.1:0-11735 GCA_025399855.1 Forbesichthys papilliferus | reverse complement strand
AAGAGTATTCGAATACTCGTTCGGAAATACCATCAAGTATTCGAAACCTGTAAAATGGTATTCGGGACAGCCCTAATCCTGTTATCTTACTTCTAGTTGAGCTGCATGTTGTCAAAGTACATGGATGCGCATAGAAATATTGAACCCAATCATCGATTAGCAGCAAGGTTAGCAATTTCTTGAACTGTTCTTGAATTAGGTGTGCTAAGCACTGGAATATTTTTCCCCGAGCTTGATAAAACTACCCAATATGCACGCATAAGCGCATAGCCTACATCAGAGGTGGGCAATCCTGGTCCTGGAGGGCCGCTGCCCTGCATGTTTTATATTTCCCACCCCTGTCCTACATGTACGTGTGCGGTAAAATGCTGTAAAAAAAAGGTCCCAGTTTGGGGGTTTGAAAATGTGGTCATCGTAGCTTAACAGGACTTAAACTAGGGTGTCCAAATGTCTAATCATATTTTATTCATATTTAATTAACCACAGTATCATTACTCATCATCTCTTTGTTTGCTAAAACAAGATATGGATTGTTTGAAGTTATCTACATAGTTTGATGAGCAATATTCAGAGGGAGTTTACTTTCTTATGCTAAGATTAAGGGAAGTACATTGAGTTGAGAGACCTGTAAATGTGTGGGCCTTCACTTGTCTTTGTTCATTTGTCCTCCCCACGGCAATGCTGCCTACCCATAATGCAAGGTTGAGGGCCTCATAATAACCGGTTGCCAGTTACTTCCTCTAACCATCTTTCACTTACTGCTTTCTTGCCTTTTGTAAAATTTTTTTTAAAAAAAAGTCTGTCCTCCTCACTGTCAGTGCCTCATTCAGATTAACAGCGTTGCCACAGCAACCAGGGACACGCAGCACCTAGACGGTAGCCTGAACCCCTTAACATCAGTTTGACAGTACTGTATGATAAAAAATATTAAGACTGTGATGGGGACATTGTCTGAAAATCCATGCCTTTTATAAAATGTCCAGGCAAATTAATTCAGCTTGTTTTCCGCAAAGGTCTGATTTGTAAATCAGTTCTAAAGTTACGGTGTGTACATTCGGCAGGATTTAGCTTAAGTGGGACCTTGTTAAGGATTGCATAGACAGACCAACTGTTTTGGGACAGTGAAGTGAGCATGGCCATACCTGTGTGCATGTTTTTAAAAGCCCATTCTGAAAAATTTGGGATACTATGGAAAATGCTAACAACAAACATGATTTGTATATTCTATTCACTGTACTATTTGAGACATTGCAACAAAAATGTGATGTTTGGATATGCAGTTATACGTTTAATATTTCACAGTAAACATTTAGTCGGTCTACTTTTAACCATTACAATAGTGTAGAATATTATTCACATTGTCACGTTCTACTGATATTAAACAATTATGTAGGAATGGGTGAAATACTACCACATGTTTTGATGTTTTTGCTGAGACTTGCTAACTTCTTTAATATGCTTCCTTAAACTTAATATGGACGGAGCAGGATGCAGCGAAGTCGACGCAGTTTGAAAAATGTCATCAAAGTATGACTGATGAGTTTTTTTAACGGAGACTTCAGCTTTCTGATTCCACTCAGTCTTCATTGAAATAAATGTCATCCGGCGCAACGTAGGAGAGTGCATGACTTCAATGTGAACCCAGCGTTAGGGTTGCCACCCGTCCCATGAAATTCAAAATCGTCCCGTATTTGACGCTTCAATTTCGCGTCTCGTTTTCAATCAATGATTTGTCCCGTATGTATATAAGCATACCAATGTAGGAGTCAATTTATTCAGGAGAGACAAATATTAGTTTGAACTTGTTTGTTTGTTCATTTTCCCGCTGAATCAACAAGACGACAAAGTTGCTGCCAAAATGCCTCTAATCATACCGCTATGCATGCCTGGGAAATGTGATAACATGTCTACACACAACCATGGCAAAACCTGTATAAACATAACTGTGTGCACAGTCTGTGAGCATCCATTCACCACACCCTGCACAATAATGAACATTCTAAAACACAAGAAATAGTAGTTCTACGCCTGCATTTCAAAATCATGGCTGTGCACTATGGCCACAGCACCACCAAAAACAAAAGTGAAATAAATATATTAATTCATCCGCTTATTAGATGTCGGGTCACGAGGGCAGCAGCTCCAGCAGTGGACCCCAAACCTCCCTTTCTCTCCACCTAGTCTTTCCCGAGGCCTCCTCCCAGCTGGACTTGCCTGGAACACCTCCAGAGTGAGGTGCCCAGGGAGCATCATTACCAGATGCCCGTACCACCTCCTGTATCCTTTCGACGCCAAGGAGTAGCGGCTCTACTCTGAGTTCCTCACAGATAGCTGAGCTTCTCACCCTATCTCTAAGGGAGACGCCAGCCACCATCCTGATAAAACCCATTTTGGCCGCTTGTACCAGTGATATTGTTATTTCGGTCATGACCCACCCTTCATGACCATAGGTGAGGGTAGGAACACAAATTGCTTGGTAGATCGAGAGCTTTGCCTTCCAGCTCAGCTCTCTTTTCGTCACCACGGTGCGATAAAGTGATTGCAATACCACTCCCGCCGCTCTGATTCTCTGGCCAATCTCCCGCTTCATAGTCCCCTCACTCGTGAACAAAACCCCGAGGTACTTAAACTCCTTCATTTGGGGTAAGGACTCATTCCCTACCTGGAGTGGGCAGTCCATTAGTTTCTGGCTGAGAACCATGGCCTCAGATTTATTGGTGCTAATCCTCATCCCAGCCGCTTCACACTCAGCTGCGAACCGATCCAGTGAGAGCTGGAAGTCACAGACCGATGATGCCATCAGGACCACATCATCTGCAAAAAGCAGTGATGAAATCCCCAGGTCACCGAACTGCCACCCCTCCACACCACGACTACGCCCCGATATCCTGTCCATGAATATCACAAACAGGATTGGTGATAAAGCGTTATTTTAGTTGATAGTAGGCTGTCCTCAGGTGTGGTCCCTGAAAGTTTTTAAACATGCAGTAGTACAGCCTTTACTTAAAAAACCAGGTCTGGATCATGCAGATCTCTCTAGTTTTAGGCCTATCTCTAAACTATAACTTTCTTTCTAAAGTACTTGAAAAGATAGTTAACAGTCAATTAATGGCCTTCTTGGAAGAGCACAACAGTCTTTAAGTTTTCCAATATGGGTTTAAACCCCTGCATAGTACTGAAACAGCTCTTTTAAAAGTTTTCAATTAAATTTTCTTAGCTACTGACTCTGGTGATTATGTTGTTCTTGTGCTCCTTGATTTAACTGCTGCATTTGACACAGTGGACCATAGCATCCTGATATCCCGTTTGGAACGATGGGTGGGCATCAAGGGCATAGCTCTGGAATGGCTCAGGTCCTACTTGGAGGGTCGGAGTTTCTGTGTCAGCAATGATGACTCTGTGTCCTCCTCTGCTCCTCTCTCTTGTGGAGTCCCACAGGTGTTGGGCCCTCTTCTCTTTTCCCTCTATTTGCTTCAACTGGGTTCTATACTTAGAAAACATGGCCTGTTTTTCCACTGTTATGCAGATGACAGTCAGATCTATGTGCCTCTTAATAATAATGACACTATGACGTTATTACTTAAGTGTCTTGATGACATTAAAGGCCTGGATGGCATTTAATTTTCTAAGTTTTAATAAAAGCAAGACAGAGGTGATGGTTTTTGGTGGCACAATTGGGACCCCCTTTGATTTGGGTTTGTTGGCACAATATGCTAAGTCAGCTGTCAATAACTTGGGGGTAAAAATACCTTAAACTTGACAAACAGATTAGATCTGTTGTAAAGTCAAGTTTTTTTCAATTGCGACAACTGGACAAAATTATGTATCATTTCAAGGCAGGACTTTGAGACAGTAATTCATGCCTTTATTACCACTCGGCTGGATTACTGTAATGCACTTTATGTGGGGGTCAGTGGGTCCTCTGTTGCTCGGCTCCAGTTGGTGCAAAATGCCGCTGCACGTCTTTTAACTGGAACAGAAAAATATGAGCACATTTCACCTGTCTTGGCCTCACTGCACTGGCTACCCACACATTTTAGAATTCAATTTAGAAATTCTTCTATTGACTTTTAAATGCCTAAATGGTCTAGCTCCACCTTATGTCTGAGGTGCTACACTTGTATGCACCCACCCGTTCTCTCAGGTCAGCTGACCAGCTGTTCCTAAGTGTGCCCAAGACAAAGTGCAAGCTTAAAGGGGATCGTGCTTTTTCTGTAGCAGCTCCACAATTGTGGAATGTCTTACCTCTGCCAATTAGACAGGCCCCTTCTCTCTTTGTTTTTAAATCTCTTCTAAAAACCCACCTTTTCTCATTGGCCTTTCACAACAGACCTTGACATTTGTGATTGCATTGTTTGTTTTTACTGTTTTACTTAATGTTTTATTATTATTTGGGCTCTGTGTTTGTTAGTTGCATTTTATGCTTTTTATAGTATGAGCTGTTTATTTTATTTATTGATTTTACTGTACAGCACTTTGTGACCACTTCTGTAGTTTGAAAGCGCTTTATAAATACATTTGATTTGATAGAGGTCCTTTCTCAGCCCCATCCCTCACTCACCTCCTTGACACATTTTTCAAATTTGTAGTGGGTGGAGTCAGAATCAGCGCTAAGGTGCAGATACACTTGAATAATTTCCAGGTAATAGACCAAAAACCAGGAAACGTTTTGCTTAAAATTGTCCTACAGCAGCATCATCAAGACATGCAGTAATCTGAACATCAATAGATCCCTTCTACAATTGAGAGGGAAGTGGTACCCCCTTCATCTGAAAGATTCACACTAACTACAATTTACTTTCATTACTGACCAGATAAACCACCCATCTGGGTAATGGAGCCCAAATTCATGGTTTCAATGTAGCTGGAAATCAAGATTTATAATATAGTGTGGCAGCCATGGCCTTATATTTCATATCATCTGCACTCTCTCATGTGTCTCTTAACTGTAATGAGCCCATGGACTGTTGCCACCCGCTCAATATGTCTGACCGTCTGAATGATTGGGCCATTTATACCCGCGATGTGCATTGATTTTGTTCCTGCGTACCCACAACCTCTCGTCTTGGGGCCCATCCCTTGGTCACATTTATTTAATAGCACTCTCCCATGTCACATCTTTGAATGGCTGGGATCCATGATAGTAACATTTCCAAGCTACTTACTGGCGCTCTTATTCTCTCTGATGTCATTTGGCATCCAGAAGAAATCCCCAGACATTTTGTTTAGTTGAGGCTTTCTATCAAGCCAAAATATATGCGGTGAGGAGTACTAGATGATTTCTGATGCTGTCATATAAATGCTTTCTTTCTCAGCCTCAATCTTGCTAAATTACGACTAGGATATATCCTCGCTAGTCTCAGACCTGTTAATAAGCAAGATTCCATACTCGCTGCGTAAACAAGCGATAATGAAAAGCCGACCATGCCAGATTCTATTTGATATTTATTACTGTAGTTATCCGTGTTAAAAATGTTTTACATAAATCATTGTGTATTTTCATCATATATTTAGTGCCTTGTCTACAGCAGGTACATTATATCACACACTGGATTATGAAGGTCAAACATTGCTGATTAATTACCCACATATGAAATTTTTGCATGTGATGTGGGAAATATGGGTTTGTAATTATTAGAGAAAAAAGGCAGTAGCCTAGTGGATGAAAATACATTACACACGTGTCACGAAGCTTCCAATACTATAATCAGTGTCAAAAAGTCACTTTATCTAAACTATAACCTTTCAAACAAACAATTTAGGGCCCAAAATTATGTATTCCTGAGTAACTTCAGAGTAGAGGACCTGTTCTAATCCCATTTAATTGTATGACTGACTTTGAATAATTTCTCTCATAATCCTCAGTGAAAGAATGGGTTATTGCCAGATGGTCTTTCATGTACATGAGCATGAGCCATTAATGAATTCAAAAAAATAAACAATGTAACTGATATTGTATTGACAGGGTGAAACATATGTATATTATATGTTTTTATTAAGAAAGCCAATTTTCTATACTTCCTATTTACTCGTTTTTAAATGGAAGAGTATTGCACAACTGTGATTTATTTAAGTTATATTAAGCCGAGTATTTTACATATTGAAATCAACCTATTTCAACCTGTTGTTATTATAGGGTTTAATAGAGGGTGTCATTTAATCTGATTTAATTAATTTGATTAATTAATTTGATTTAATCTTTTCTATTCTCCGGTTTACCATTTTGCCCAAATGTTATGAATGCGACAAAGTTGAAGTCATTTCCACAGAATGTTGCCGAAACACAGAGCTACCGAAATGTGCTGCTCATTGGAGATTGGTGATTGGCTGATTGTACTTCAAATACAATAATACCAGTCCTAATAATACCACACATAATATCAGCATTTTTGAATTTTTATTTAAAAAAAGAAAAAAAAAGGCTTAATAGAGGTTAAACTTTTGATTGCACTGCCACATTTGTTTGGGTTAACCCTTTGTCTGACATAAAGTATACAGGGATATGTGATCATCATAATTGGTATGCATGTTCATTTTTGCCCCGAGATTAAATTCCGAGATGAGAAAAAAAGATGGCAATGAGGTTAAACTGAATAAATCAAAAATCTAATTAAACCAACAAATTCCAATGGATTTATGCCAGCTTCCATAGAAATGTAAATTTAATATAAATTTGAGCTGTACGTATCACAAACCTAGTTAAAACCATAACCATGGGACCTGTATTATACAGTTTATTAAGTATTGAGCTGTGTGGTCTATTAGAGTGTTTAACACCAAGACACAACCGAAGATGAGTCTCTATAATACTGTCCGTTTCACATGTCCGGACTTCATTATCGCAGATTTATTCAGAGACTGGCTGACTGGAAAATTATTGTGGACTAGGTGTCTGAGTGGAGGTGGATGAAAATAGCTATCCAACTTAATTAAGAGCAGTACAGTGTCTTGGTCGATAAAGGGGTCTCAAATTATGGCACTTCTCACAGGGGCCTCACAGCCTGAATAATTGGATGTTTTAGGCAGACAAAATACATGATGTAGAAAATCCTCTTCTCGCTTGGCCAATAAAACTAATTAAATGTGAGCAGATCTAGTTCACTCGTATGTGAAACAGATGTATGTGCACTAAATGAATAATTATACCTATAGAGTACCTTAAATTACTATTTAGTGCCTGTTGATGAAGTCATAGTAGGTGTTCGTATTTCACATTTATACAGTATATTATTAATCTGTAACATATGAAAAACTGGATGAGCTGAATTTGTCTTGAAGTGATACCGAATTTCAAGAAACCCCATTATTTCCTTTGTTGGCACACATTGACATTCAGGATGAAATATTCTGTTTGTCTTCTGAATTTACATTACTTGTGTCAAACATCACACAATGAGTGTAATCTCTTATTTGTTTTATGTTTTGGAAACATAGAGCATTAAGGCCTTGGCAAACTTTCTGCGTCTAGGGAACGCGGAGGTTCCCATGACGTAAATATCGTCACACTACAGTCCGCGTGGTCTCCACACCTCCAAAAACTCCTGTCTATGAATGTACAAGGAAGTGTATTTATTTTATATATACTGTATATGGGGACTTCTACTGTTGAGCTGCGTGCACATATTTTGGTGAAGTCAGCGTGACATCAGCAGTAAATGGGTTGAAGTCTCTTTCCATACTTACATACATACATACTTTCCATTCCATACTTACTGTATGGTAGTCAACGGTGAGTAAAACATTATTTTTAGATCCTGTTTGCATTTTGACACAAAGCACACATATGATGTGTGACTATTTAAAATAAAATGATTTGACTCAAAATGTCTCAGTTTGTCGTGCATTTGTTGAAGTATAAGACTGTGAAAATATGTAATTAGTAAGACTACAAACCCCGTGTCGCATAAGTGTCATGACGTTTTCGCGCCACAGTCCTCAAGCCGAAGAAAGCATTGTTTTGGTGATGTGTGTTGTGCTAGTAACTGTAACTGATTACATACAAAAAGTAACCTACCCAACCCTGGGTGTAATATAGTTCTATGGGCAATATGAGGGGACAGGAGCTACTAGAAAATGTGCATTTCAGGGTATATGGAAGCACCACTTCAACTGAATTTGAATGTTGGAATGTGTCTCAACAGTGTTGGATTTGGGGGGGGGGTGTGGAATTTTAAAATGTGAGGGGCAGAATAGATTTTTGGTTAGTGTGGTTTTCTACCAGAAGACCCTTATGGAAGATAATTTAGGAGGAGAGGTTACCCTGCCCGGAGGAAGCAGGGGGCCCCCGTCTGGAACCAGGCCTAGAGGGAGGGCTCGTTGGCAAGCGCTTGGTGGCTGGGTTTGCCATGGAGCCCAGCCGGGCAAAGCCCAAAGAAACAACATGGCACCATCCTCCTCTTCATCCTATGGGCCCACCACTCATAGGAGGAACCGTAGGGGTCAGGTGCGCTGTCAAACGGGTGGCAGAGAAGGTCAGGGACCTCAACGGACCAGACCCTGGTGGCAGAGGCTGGCTCAGGGGATGTGGAATGTCACCTCACTGTGGGGGAAGGAGCCAGAACTTGTGCAGGAGGTGGAGCGTTACCATTTACATCTGGTGGGGCTTACCTCTACGCACAGTCTTGGTTCTGGAACCGTTCTCCTGGATAGGGGATGGACTTTATTCTACTCTGGAGTTGCCCAAGGTGTGAGGCGCTGGGCGGGTGTGGGGATACTAGCAAGCCCCCGGCTGAGCGCTGCTATGTTGGAGTTTACCCCAGTAGACGAGAGGGTCGCTTCCCTGCGCCTACGGGTTGTGGGGGGGAAAACTTTGACTGTTGTCAGTGCGTATGAACCAAAGAGCAGTTTGAAATATCCGGCATTCCTAGAAACCCTGAATGGAGACGTGTATGGGACTCCAGTAGGGGACTCCATAGTTCTACTGGGAAATTTAAATGCGCACGTGGGCAATGATGGAGACACCTGGAGAGGTGTTTTTTGGAGGAACGGCCACCCGGATCTAAACCCAAATGGGCGTTTGTTGTTAGACTTCTGTGCTAGTCATGGACTGTCTATAACAAACACCCTGTTCAAACATAAGGATGCTCATAAGTATACGTGGTTCCAGAGTACCCTAGGTCGAAGGGCGATGATTGATTTTGTGATCGAATCATCTGATTGGAGGCCACATGTTTTGGACACTCAGGTGAAGAGAGGGGGCTACCGACCACCATCTGGTAATGAGTTGGGTCAAGGGGTGGGGGAAGACTATGGACAGACTTGGTAAGCCCACATGGGTAGTATGTGTGAACTGGGAATGTCTGGAGGAGGCCCCTGTCCATGAGATCTTCAACTCACACCTCCGACAGAGCTTCTCTTGTATCCCTGTGGAGTTTAGGGACATTGAACTTGAGTGGGAAATGTTCAAAGCTTCCATTGCTGAAGCTGCGGTGAAGAGCTGTGGTCTCAAGGTCTTTGGTGCCTCAAGGATCGGTAACCCTCGAACACCGTGGTAGACACCAGTGGTCAGGGAAGCTGTCCGACTACAGGAGGAGGCCTTTCGGGATATGTTGTCCCGGAAGACTCTGGAGGTGGTTGCAAGGCATCGACAGGCCCGAAGGGCTGCTGCATCTGCCGTAGCAGAAGCAAAGCAGCAGGGTGTGGAAGAGCTTTAGAGAAGCCATGGGGAAAACTTTCAGTCAGCACCAAAGTGTTTCTGGAAAACCATCCGCCACCTTAGGAGGGGAAAGCGGGGAACCAACCAAGCTGTGTACAGCAAGGATGGGGCGCTGTTGACCTCAACTGAGGAGGTAATTGGGCGGTGAAAAGAACCCTTTGTGGTAGAGACAGAGCTGGAGGCTGATGGGGGATCATCATCAAATTCCCTGGGGGAGGTAACTGAGGTTGTCAAACAACTCCACAGTGGAAAAGCCATGGGGATTGATGAGATCCGTCCATAAATGCTAAAAGCTTTGGATGTGGAGGGGATGTCTTGGATGACATGCCTCTTCAACATCGCGTGGAAGCTGGGGACAGTGCCAAAGGGGTGGCAGACTGGGGTCATGATTCCCCTCTTCAAAAAAGGGGACCAGATTGCGAGTGTGTGCCAACTACAGGGGTATCACACTACTCATCCTCCCTGGTAAAGTCTACTCCAAGGTTCTGGAGAGGAGGGGTTGGCCAATTGTCAAACCTCAGATTGAAGAACAGCAATGTGGATTCCGTCCTGGTTGTAGAACAACAGACTAGCTCTTTACTCTCGCAAGGATCCTGGAGGGGGCCTGGGAGTATCCCCTTCCAGTCTACATGTGCTTTGTGGATCTAGAGAAGGGATATGACTGGGTTTCCCGGGAGATACTGTGGGAGGTGCTGCGGGAGTATGGGGTGACGTGGTCCCTTTTTAAGGGCAATCTAATCCCTGTATGTCCAAAGCGAGAGCTGTGTACGGATTATTGGCAGTAAATCGGACTCGTTTCAGGTGGGGGTTGGTCTCTGCCAGGGCTGCGCTTTGTCATTAACCCTGTTTGTGATATTCATGGACAGGATACGAGGCGTAGTCGTGGTGGGGAGGGGTTGCGATTCGGTGACCTGGGGATCTCATCACTGCTTTTTGCAGGTGTTGTGGTCCGGATGGCATCATTGTCCCGATCATAGATCTCCTGTAGTAAGGCACAGATCCTTGTAGGCTGTGTGCGGTGCTCAAACACAGGACTGTATGCTACATCTGCCCATTATATGAACATAAATATGCAGCTATTGTGACTAGAGGCAGGGGTGGATCTTAACGATTTTTGGTACTAGTCAGCCCGGATAGTAGACCAAAATTCCCACTAGCCTGGCTAATATGTTACTAGCCCTGTAACTCTATTTACGAGTAACGCAGAGCAGTTTCTTAAAAACGATTTCTATCCATCCATCCATCTTCATCTGCTTATCCAGAGTTGGGTGGCGGGGGCAGCAGCTCCAGCATCGGACCCCAAACCTCCCTTTCCTGAGCCACATTAGAAAGCTCTGACTAGGGGATCCCCAGGCGTTCCCAGGCCAGTGTGGAGATGTAATCTCTCCACCTAGTCCTGGGTCTTCCCCGAGTCCTCCTCCCAGCTGGACGTGCCTGGAACACCTCCCAAGGGAGGCGCCCAGGGGACATCCTTACCAGATGCCCGTACCACCTCAACTGGCTCCTTTCGATACGAAGGAGTAGCGGCTCTACTCCAAGTTCCTCACGGATAGCTGAGCTTCTCACCCTATCTCTAAGGGAGAAGCCAGCCACCCTCCTGAGAAATCCCATTTTGGCTGCTTGAAACTGTGATAATGACCCACCCTTCATGACCAAAAGTGAGGGTTTGTCTTCCAGCTCAGCTCTCTTTTCATCACAACGGTGCGGTAAAGTGATTGCAATACCGCTCCCGCTGCTCTACGTCTCCGGCCAATCTCCCGCTCCATAGTCCCCTGACTCACAAACAAGACCTCTAGGTACTTAAACTCCTTCACTTGGGGTAAGGACTCTTTCCCTACCTGGAGTGGGCACTCCATTGGTTTCCTGCTGAGAACCATTACCTCAGATTTTGCGGTACTAATCCTCATTAGTAGGGTGTTCCACGACCAGGATGGAATCCGCATTGTTGTTCCTTAATCTGAGGTTCGACAATCGGCCAAACCCTCCTTTCCAGGGCCTTGGAATAGACTTTACCAGGGAGGCTAAGTAGTGTGATACCCCTGTAATTGGCACACACTCTCTGATCCCCCTTTTTGAAGAG
>JAODOY010003114.1:0-11735 GCA_025399855.1 Forbesichthys papilliferus | reverse complement strand
TCCTTTAATCAAAACAAAAACCAACTCAAAACAACGAATACATAACTCTAAAACAAACTCAAACAAAAAGCCTATATTTTATCTTTAACATTTATAATAACCGAAACCATGAACAAAAATGTGACATAATACCGCATCGTGACATTTACAATAACCCACACCCTCTCCCCGGAGTCACCAGTCTTTATGCCCTCACGCCCCCACGGCTGCCTGATCGCAGGTGAGGGCGTGAGGCACTGGGGATGTTGTCAGTCTCCCCGGTCGTCCTACACCAGCGAGACCAGTGAAACGTTACATTCATCCCCTCTAGGCTCTCACTTTTCCCTACCTGTCTCCTATTAAACTAGGACATAACAAATGAGTACACCTTTACATTGAATACTACTAAATATCTGAAAGTTATGTACAGTATTTTATGAATGAGTTAATACAATTAATGTATTTCTTTTGCAGCTGAAACAATTTAAGGAAGCCAATCTGCACGTTGGCTTTGGCTCAGCGACCTTGGCCCTGGAGCAAGCTATCGAGAGAACCACATCCAACATCAAATGGGTGACAGAGAACAAAGCCCTTGTGTTGAAGTGGCTTATGGAGGATTCTGCATAACAGCTCATGGATCAGGGATCAACTGTGAATCAAAATCACTACAGCAACCACATCCAATGAAGTAGGGTAGAGAACGCATGTAACAAGGAGAACTATGCCTTGAAAAACTTCAGTGCAAATGGACCATGCTAGGAACACTTGGATGAAGGAGTGCTGGTCATATAATTCTGTTTTTAAATTCTGTGTTTTCACTCAATATACAGTTGAGACCCACTTCCCCTCTCAACTTTGGAAAAGTCATAACGGTTTCCAGATGTGTTGTTGGTTTTTGTGCTTTCTTTAAAAACCCAATTTTGCCCAAATTCCTATCTGAAACATAAATAGTAACCAGTCACCTATCCCCTAGCCCAGGGGTGGAGAATCCTGTTCCTGGAGGGCTACTGTACAGCATGTTTTAGGTGCTGCCTGCTCCAACACACTTGATTCACATGAGTGGGTCGTTAGAAGCCTGATAATGGCCCATTAGTTAGAGTCAGGTGTGTTGGAATAGGAAGACATCTAAACCATGCAGGACATTGGGTCTTCAACTCCAGGACCAGGATTCTACACCCTGCTCTAGACCATTCCCAGTCAGGTTCAAGTTACACCAACTGAAACAGATGGTTTAATAATGGGGAGACAAAGTATGTCAAATATGACAGCTGGGAATTAGAACCATATACAGCCTCAAATTATTTTAAACAAATGAATGCCATTTCGTACTGTAATTGGCCAACTTGATGTTTAGTGTGTGTGTGTGAGAATCGGAGAGTGCATGCAAAAGGATGCCATTGTCACAGTTTTGAATTTAAATAACCTTAATACACAGTAGAATACTGCATGCATCACTGGATATTTTGTTTATTCAGTGATGCAAGAGTAACATATACTGTAACATGTTTTTTATTAATAAAGTGGGAGTGATTTATGCAATTGTTTGATTTAGTCTACAAGCTATGGCCTTTATGATAAAATATTGTCCGTCTTGTTGTCTCCTTTTGGGGTCGATGTACAGTAAATTCAGCAGTTTGCATTGAGCTAGGCAGATTTCCAGTGTGAAAATAATCATACATTTTACTTACTGTAGCCAAATGTTTAATGAAAACATTGAACATTGAATTAAAACACAAACGGGACAAACCAGACTAGACAAATAATCTATAAACCAGTTTTATAAATCATAACATGTTTAGAGTGAGTATGGGGCCTGGCTTAATTCATACCAGTGCTACAGTATATGGGATAAAATAAGTGCAGGAACAGACAAATCTCACATTATACAGTACAGTACCATGTTTAATGGACATGGTGATAAAATACGTATATGGGAGAAAGCAATGGTGATAGATTGTTGATTTTTGAACTAGACATCTAAACTAATGTATCCTCCTCTCAGACTTTCCACCCCAGTTTGGATGCATGGCTGGAATAGTGTTGTTTTATGTTTATACTGGTTGGAACACCACATGTTTAAAAGTGTAAAATGTATTTGATTGTAATCGCTTGCTTCACCTTTAAGTAGCAATAGAAGTATACAGTTAAGTCCTATACTTCTTGAGATTTGCATAACGAGTCAAGGTCAAATGGTTGATGATCAAAATCCTTTATTATCTCTCAACAGAATAATAATGAAAAACTTGCAAGCCAGGATCAAATTTGAGCATTAATTATGTTTATTCATTGCACTTTGCACAATTGCACAATACATTATTAAATAATAATAATAATAATAATAATAATAATAAATATTGTGTTCTTAACCCAGACCAACAACGCTAAATCTTGGTGCGGTCGGTAACGTCTGGGCAGGGTAGAACACAATGTTAAAATCTAAGTAACATTTTTTTATCATATTTTTGAGACAGTAGAGAACTTGATTAAAAGTGCAAGTACTGTTTTTTTCTAATATAAAACCAAGGTTCTCAAATGAGATGAAACATGTGAACCTGATGAGTATTTAAAATATTACAGCAACCCCTTCTCTGTTGTATGTCAGGGTAGGATTGTGAAGGTATGTAAAATCAGGAGGAATTTTTTGGTGTGTGGACTGGAGTCTTCTTGAGTTAGCCATGTCTCTGTGAGTTAATAAAATCAAGTACTTGCAGTGATAAAATTGAAACATGTAAAAATATGTTTGCTACAGAAAGCATATATTTTTAAATTCTAGTACTAGTTTACACTGATGATTGACACATCCCAAAGAGAAGATAAGACCTACAACATTTTGTGTGTTGTTCATTGTGTTGTCTACAGTAATGGAAGTTTCAGCAACTTCCCCCAACTTATCACTCATCTTTAGATACGACAATCTTATTTTATGATTTAGAGGAAGGGAAATGACTAATTGCACCCTGCCAACATTTTCATAATCATATAACATAATATAGTCACATGAAGCAGAGGAGTCATCATCAAGCTACGAGTTTACAATACCCAGCTAAATGGGTTTTAGGATTTGTCACATTTCTAAAGTATAACTTATTTGAAAAGTTTAAATATTTAAGATTTTACTTTTCATAATTTAAACCAGTCTTTGTTCTCGTTCCTGTTTTCTCTGTGCTGCACACAGAGACCCACGCACATACATACACTCAGATTTCTTCCAGATGTTTCCAAATGCACAAACAGCAGTCACCCAGCCTATCTACTACTTGGAAATGTAAAGTTCACAGAACACTTATCACAAAGACTTCCCATCACTTTTCTTGTTTTACAACTGTTAGGAACCTTCTGCTGCGTTACCCCGCCCCTGAGATGAATGATTACCTTGGGGCAGAATCACGACAAGCATAAACAGAAAACAGCTACCACCGCTGACCTGCTTCCTCTTGGGTAGGCATGGGGAAGGGATTCTACATCCGTAAGTTGGTAGGAGCTGTGGTTGTGGTGGCAACGCTGGGAGCAGCGGCCACTATCGTATCCCTGTCAGTGCTCTACTCTCGGGAGAAGTACAGGAATGAAGTCGCCCCTACCTCCACCTCCCCAGCCTCCTCTCCCAGCCCTCCCCCCGGCCCTGAGGAGCCCTGGCACAGCTACAGGCTCCCTGACTCCCTGTCTCCCCTCTCCTACAATGTAACCCTGTGGCCCAGGCTGCAGCCCAACGCAGACGGCCTGTACGTCTTCAGCGGACACTCGGCAGTGGTCTTCCTCTGCGTGAAGGAGACGGACCTCGTCCTCATCCACGCCAACAAGCTGAACTTCACCACCTTCCAGGGCCACCACGCCAGGCTGACCAGCATGGACGGAGCCCCAGCACCGACCATCAGGAACACCTTCCTGGAGGTCCCCACACAGTACCTGGTGCTGCAGCTCAGCCAGAGGCTGCAGGCTGGAAAGACCTACCAGCTGTACACACAGATGTTTGGAGAGCTGTCGGACGACCTCGGTGGCTTCTACAGGAGCGAATACATGGAGGATGGACATATAAAGTAGGCAAGCTCTTTCTATGTCTATATATACATACAGTATATATACTGTATTTAAAATATATACAGTATATTGATTTATAGTTTATTTTAGTTATTGCTAATTTCAGTATAGTAGTTGTCATAATATTTTTAATTGATCTTTATTGTATATATTTATTAACACTTAACTTAAATATGAATGATTTAAGTTAATTGTGGGATTCTGTTTTTCTCATCAAAAATTTTTTTCATAAGTGAAACGGGCCAGTTGTCAGGATTTTAACAAGATACAAATGTTGTCTGAGTGAAGCCTTTATTAGAGGTAAGGCCTGTTAACAGTGGGTAACATACAGTATGAATGGGCTGGGAATTGTATCTGGAATTCAGTTTCCATTTGAATGTAGAGGTCCAGACGTTTTTATACATAAATAAAAAACATTTTGTAGTCTCATATATTGTGACAATGTGACGAGATAATGTATAGGCTATCTAGTATTTTTGTTTATATCTGAATAAGATTGAAAGCCTAAGTCTATTATACTTAGAATGGATATTTTTAAAGTGCATTTCCACCCTTGCTATGCAGACAGCTATTTGGGTTGTGGCTTGAGGTTTGAGGTTTTATCTTCAGTTTGAAAAGTGAAAAAGACAGAATAAGACTTTGTAACTGTTCCAGTACAAACAATCAAAGTTTGATTCCAAAATATTAAATAAATAAATAAATAAACATAATTATTATGTTAAATGCAGATGAAATTACACAATTTCATTTAGGATAAATAATTTTTGTAAGCAAAGGTTTTTCATTACACTATATAAAGCACATTAACTCAATGAATAAACATTACTTTCTGAAACAAATAATCTAATAAATAAAATAAAAAAAGAATGCTTTCTTGTTAAGTAATATGTTTGAGAACTAATAGCTGGTGTTTGTTTTCTTCAGGGTTGTTGCCACCACTCAGATGCAGCCCACTTATGCCAGGAAGGCGTTTCCCTGCTTTGACGAGCCGGCTATGAAGGCTGTCTTCCACATAAGTATCATTCACCCCCAAGGAACCGTGGCTCTGTCCAATGCTATGAATTATGGCAAGTACATGAAGCAAAACACTATATTGAACTCTCCACACATGTAGCAAAAGTGGAATTATCTTAACTACTGACACCATGTGAGATAATTCAAATTTTCACAGAATTTGAATAAGACCTGTTTTTATAGTTTCCTTAAAAATACACTTTTTGTAACAAATCTATTGTAAATTTGACAAATGTGACATCTGATAAATTCACTGATGCCATTGGTTTAGAAATACAGGTTTAATTAGCTATCAAAATTATACTGTACACAGATAGCAGCAACAATACAAATTATAAACATGTTATATTGATAAAGTATTAAAAACCTATGTAACAATACATTATTTTACAAATATTCAACAGTGTAAACAACAAAAATAAATATCATGCAGTATAGCTCTGTGAAATGTAACCCTTTGTTTTGATGATAAGACTGTAGGCTGCCATACAATCATGGCAATTATCTCCTGCCCAGTGTCTTTCCAACCAAAAACTACAGTACCAATTACTTTGGTATTGAGTGACTTTCTGTGTACTGTCATTTGGATGCTTGTCATTTCAGACTTGTATGTATTTGTCATGCTACAGTAGTTACAATTGCCACCCCAAAAGTCAAAACACAAAATAAATTTCAACTCTGCTCTATACTGAATCTACAGTATAGGTTATCATTGAAATCATTGTTATTTTTACTTTCATACAGAGCCTGTTAACATCACCATAGGGGACCAGAGTCTTACTCAGACCAGCTTTCATCCAACAGAGGTAATGTCTACGTACGTACTGGCATTTGTCGTCTGTGAATTCAACTACATCAGGTCACCGGCAGGAGCAGATGTGTTGGTAATGCTTTGTAACATTTTACTTTTCCCATACATTTCACATTCCCTGTTTCATTGTAACTTTAGGGTGAATTTTGACTTGTTTACCCTAAAGAAAATATATAACTTAAAAATTATTATAGTATTATTATAGTACATAGTAAAATAATCTTAATGATAACATCTGGCAAAGTGTTCCACTCCACTTACTGTACATTAAAATATGCAAGTGTACATGTGTGAATACGTATATATCTTGTGCTTTAATCATTATGATGTTCTGCAGAAACACCAATGCTGCTCTTGTATTATTTATCTATAGCCTGCATCATATAATGAAAAACAGGATAAAATTATTATTAATTATCAATTAAATGAGTTAAACTACATGCACACAACCACTTTACTACTGATCCTGCGTGCATTAATCTGAACTCCATGCTGCCATCTCCTGCATGAAAACACACATAACAGCTACTATGAATTTTAACCCTGATTTATGGCCACTGGAATCAGAGTTTTGCTTTGCTTGCAACTGTGTTCAGATCAGAATCTGGGCCCGCAGAAAGGCCATAGAAGAGGGCCAGGGAGTCTATGCGCTGAATAAGACAGGACCCATACTGGACTTCTTTGAGAAATATTATGACTCACCTTACCCCCTTAACAAGTCTGGTAGGAACCCCTTCTTTGATATAATGGAGTGAACAATGGATTATAAACGCAAAGCATGAACCCCTAAATATTGTTATGTTACAAAGCTGTTACTGGTATGAACTATCAATAACGATAGATACCAGTAATTAACATACCATACAAACTACACATTAACTAAGTGATTTAAAATAGTTTATTTTGAAATCACAGAAACACACCAATACAGAATGTCACAGCATGTTTACAATATGTATCATCTTTTGCTAAATCACTAAATGTAAATTAAATAGTTAATCATTTTAGAACTTACATAAACCTGACTTATTTCTCTCTGTGTTTTAGACCAGATAGCTCTGTCTGACTTCGGAGCAGGAGCCATGGAGAACTGGGGCCTTATCACCTACAGGGAAACCTCCCTTTTATATAACCCAGACATTTCCTCCAATGGAGACAAAGAGTCTGTGGCTACCATCATCTCCCATGAGCTGGCTCATATGGTAGGCAAATCAGATGTAGAAAAGCAATCACATGCTGTACATACACATTGTATATACACAGCCCAGTATGTACACTGTGTGTTATACTGCAATGTGTATGCTCATGCATGCTTGCAAATGGTAGTGAAGGTTTGAAAACAAAATGGTGCAGACCGAACCACTCAACACTATCCCAGCTTGGAATGAGTGTCCAATTTGAGGGGGTGGAGCTTTAGATAGAGCACCCTATTGCATTTAAGGGCAATGTGCTTTTGGTTAAATCAAGTTCGAATATCAACAATCTTTCGCCAGCATTACCTACTCGACCTTTAACAACCATAAAGGTGTCGGTTGTCCTGCACAACCAGATGGGAAACACCGGGTGTCAGCAAAGTTCTCTCAAACACATTTATGTCTTTTCAAGCCCTATAATGCAGCTCTTAAAGGAAACTATCTGGCTTCACATTTGTCCATCTCTACCTAGCAGACACTTAGAATATTTCTAATTTAAGAAATGTAGTCAAATCTGATGTTTCAGTTGCTTTCCAGTGAGCAGACATTATTGACAATGTTCTTATAGTACAGTAGGTTACTTAGTAACTTCTCCTGTCTAGAAATACAGTAAGTGTCTTATTTGTGTTGTAACTAAGGTGATGCTGTGTCTTCACAGTGGTTTGGTAACCTGGTAACCATGCGGTGGTGGAATGACTTGTGGCTTAATGAGGGCTTTGCCACCTATGTCTCATACCTGGGAGCCAATTCAGCAGAACCCACGTGGAACATAGTGAGTCCTTCCACCCATAGACGTCCTTCATTTTCAATGCTGACAGTGATAGGTTTTTACATCACTATCTCACTGTTATTCATATATCAGTGGTTTCAACTAATCAGATAAAGCAATTGCAATAAGATGTATCCAACTGGTAGATGACGCGATTCCGTGGTTCAATGTTAGCGTTTGGTTGCTCTTTAACTGGTACAAACAGTGGGGAAACTGTGTCTCTCTTTAGATAGATCTGTTTGTGCTGAATGAGCTTCGTGGTGCGATGGCCGTGGATGCTTTGGCCTTCTCTCACCCACTCTCCTCTGAAGAAGATGACATCACAATGCCAGAGGATATCTCTGAGCTATTTGATACCATCACCTACAGCAAGGTATAAGTCCCTGTGCGCCACAGAGGTGCGTTAGTTCCCCAGTTCTGTTCACCTTGTACACCAATGAATGTGCATGCAGCACTCCAAACAACTACATGATTACACATGAAGTTTTCAGGTACATAATAGCTACACTATAGTTTCAACAGTGGTTGCATTTCATTCGTAGGCTGAGGCCTGAGGGTCTTTGATGTCAACCAGAAAGTGCTTTTGCTCTTCTATCATGCCATAGTTTAGAGCATCATGCGATATGGCATCTTAGCCTGGTTTTGCGTCATCAACATACACCTGAAAACTCAGATCACACGGTTAACGTAGAGAACCATGACGATGGGTGTCAGGCAGCATCCCACACATCCGACAGGCCCAAAACATTTTTGTCATACCCTACCCATGTCCTTTACCCTAAGTATTAGCTCCTTCCCTCAGGTAGATGCTTCAGAATACCCTGGTGCAGACTCAAACGCTTAAAAAACAAATCTGTCCACATGTCTATTAAAGCCCTTAATGCTAAAATAGCAAGAGGCCAACTACAGTAATACAGTATTTATTTTAATTAATTTTATATGTAAGTGCTTTGTTTTTTTATAATTTTTTTTTTTTAAATGAAGTTGTTATTGTAGAGTCATAGTGTAGTGTACCATATATCTTCCAGCTCCTACTGACCAACTGTAAATCAGTTGAATTCAGTGTATGTACTATATGTACAGTAGGTACCACTATGTAGGTACCGGTATGTATGTATGCATGTACACTATGTATGTATGTACTGTAGCTAATTGTTTGTCTGAATTTCAACAGATACGGATTATGTATAGTAACACTGTATTGTACCGTTGTCTGTATATAAATCCCACCGAACAAGCATAATCTAATAGTCTGTAGTTGTTTGGTGAATATACATGCAGGTCTGTATATCTGAGGCTTACCGGCCCCCTCGTATGCGTACGAGGTAGTCTTGGTAATTCCTACACTGAGGTAAGTGGGTACAAGGGGATATAACCATCCATAAAATACATGTACTGATAACTAATGATAATGCTACTGGAATAAACATCTGGCTCTTCCTCCACCGGATTAGCATGGTGCTGACATTCTGACACAGCAACACAAAGGATAAGGGAAAGGACTTAAATTTGTTAAAAACATTTTTTTTAACTTGATTCCTTTAACCAATTTTATTAATATGTTTCTGCATTTCTGTATTTGTTTATGGGAAGCATAGCATATTAAAATAATAATAATAATAATAATAATAATAATATCAATAATAATGCAGGCATGAATGATAATGATGATGATAATAATGAAGGCATCATCGGTCCGTGACCTCCAGCACTCACTGGATCGGTTCGCAGCCAAGTGTGAAGCGGCTGGGATAAGGATTAGTACCGCTAAATCTGAGGCCATGGTTCTCAGCAGGAAATCAATGGAGTGCCTACTCCGGGTAGGGAATGAGTCCTTACCCCAAGTGAAAAAGTTCAAGTACCTCGGGGTCTTGTTCGTGAGTGAGGGAACATTGGAGCGGGAGATTGGCCAGAGAATTGGAGCGGCGGGAGCGGTAATGCAATCGCATTATCGCACCGTTGTGACAAAAAGAGAGCTGAGCCGGAAGGCAAAGCTCTCGATCTTCCAGGCAATTTTTGTTCCTACCCTCACCTGTGGTCATGAAGGGTGGGTCATGACCGAAAGAATGAGATCATGGGTACAAGCAGCCGAAATGGGTTTTCTCAGGAGGGTGGCTGGCTTCTCCCTTAAAGATAGGGTGAGAAGCTCAGCTATCTGTGAGAAACTCGGAGTAGAGCCACTCCTCCTTCACGTCGAAAGGAGCCAGTTGAGGTGGTACGGGCATCTGGTAAGGATGCCCCCTAGGCCGTTCCAGGCACGTCCAGCTGGGAGGAGGCCTCGGGGAAGACCCAGGACTAGGTGGAGAGATTATATCTCCACACTGGCCTGGGAACGCCTCGGGATCCCCCAGTCAGAGCTTTCCAATTTGGCTCGGGAAAGGGAGGTTTGGGGTCCCCTGCTGGAGCTGCTGCCCCCGCGACCCAACTCAGGATAAGCGGATGAAGTTGGATGGATAAAAAAAAAAATACTCTGCCCCACTTCACACAGCATATCAAAATGCACTGTGAAGCAAAGCGAAGTACTACGGCTTTGTTGATGTGAGTGGTGTTCGCCACTTTATGTTGCTATTTACAGAGCCAGGACTGTGTAGAAGTATCAGATAATTTACACGTACAGAGAAACAGTAAGATAGCAACATGTGAGAAGATATTTTTTGAATTTGACCAAAAATGTATTTGCTTACATTATGCTCCTTAGGCCTCCTCCTCCTTAGACCACCTCAACTGGCTCCTTTCGACGTGAAGGAGGAGTGGCTCTACTCCGAGTTTCTCACAGATAGCTGAGCTTCTCACCCTATCTCTAAGGGAGAAGCCAGCCACCCTCCTGAGTAGGGCTGTCGCGGTGAAGAAAATGTCCTTGCGGTGATTAAGGGTGCCCCAATAACGCGGTCTGCGGTATTATCGCCATTTTTTTGTTTTTGTTTTGAATGGTCAAGTTAGTTGCGCAGAGCTTCCGAAATAGTGTGAGGTCATTGGGTCATTTATAGACAACGTGTTCTCAGTCCGTGGTAAGCAACATCATATGCTTTCTACCAGTTCAGTAGGCCTACTGGTAATCTCGTGTAACTTTGTCTGGCAGATGTTGGGCCAAAATATCAGAAAATCAGGAAATATATATATATATAAAAATATAAATAATAAATAAATATCAGGAAATATCACTAATTAATTATTAAATTAAGCATCGCACACTGCCGTCATCCCGCATCATCTCCCATCGTGACACCGTGCGACAGGAGTGGTACTTTAGAGGTCAGACATCTGTTCCGCTTTACATAAGAAAACATGGAAACGTATCACTGCAAACCCATGTGATTATAGTAAGTTGACATTCTACCATTTTCTTAGTGTTGACAATTTTGGGTTCGCTTTACAAGGCACACTACTTTACCCACATGCTTAACATTCTTCCAAACTTTCATTCTAAAATACCATGAAGTTTCTGCTCCTTATCAGAACGTAATTCACAACCAGCCTATACCGCGACATTTATGTCATGCATCCTAGGTGTGTTGTTAAAATGGCGCAATATTTTGTAGCAACAGTAGTATGTTACTATATTAAAAGTAGAGATGCACCGATTGACCGGACACCAATCGGAACCGGACGGTTTTTGCTCAAAACCCACGATCGGCAATCGGCCGGTTTTTCAAAACATTTCGACCGGTCTGTGTTCCGGTAGCCTAACACATTTCTTGCTGTGGAAATTAAAATGTCTGTCCGAAATAGATGTCACGTCGTAGGTAAGCTACTCAGTAAATTTATTATTATACAGAGAATACACCAGTTTAGCGTCAATATCTAACAAGTAAAACAGAGCAAATCCATTTGCATAGTAGCCTATTGTTATAGAAAACAATAAGTTACGTGTCTTATTTTTCAGTTAGCATACTTCACAGCCAGTCTTTACCGTACCGCGACAGTCATGTTGTCT
>JAODOY010003112.1:0-11736 GCA_025399855.1 Forbesichthys papilliferus | reverse complement strand
GCTGATGTTGCTCGGGAAAGGGAAGTTTGGGGTCCCTTGCTGAAGCTGCTGCCCCCGCGACCCGACTCTGGATAAGCAGGAGAAGATGAATGGATGGATGAAAGATATGGAAAGATATCTATGTGTTAATGTTTTAACGGTGTTGCATCTGATTGGCAGTTCATTTGGATGAGAAATTTATTAAAACAGTACATCTCAGGTAATTGTTGTCATGGTGTTTTGGGGATTCCACAGGTTAAGTCCTCAATTTGTTTCTAGAATTGTCCTTGCAGTGTAACCAGTCACTTACATTCCTTGCTGCTGCTCTGTAGTGTAGTGGCAAATAAATAAATTGAAATTGAACAAATACTAAAAGCTTTTACTGCCTGAGCAATACAGCACATTGATTGCTTGCACAAAACTATATTACATATCTGACACTAGAAGATTACTTTTTAAGCATGTTGTTCCTTTTTGACAGAAAGATCAATTGCCTCCATGAAGCAAGGGAAGAGATTAAGCGTTAAAATGTCTTTAAACAGGCATTTCCCGGCATGTTCTCTTTCATCTGTTCATAAAAATATGAATATGCTGTAATCATTAGTATCCTTTTTGTGGACTTTATGTTATACTATTAATACTGCTATGGGTCTATGCACACAACATGCACCCATTGATTTACTTCTCAGCTTGCATTACATTTAATGCTGCAAAAATGATCCCATTTGAAAAAGAATCATGACATTTTCCTTAAAATTAATGAATCTAGCCATTTTGTGAAATCCTCATCACTAGGACAAATACATGAAAACTAACTTTATTTGCAGTGCCACCTACTGTATATGTGTCACACAGTACACTATAGCTGGATATTTGATACAAACCTCTATGTCATAGGTGCTGATCATTTTATTGGATAAACGTTACAAATAAGAGTAATTAATTGAAGTGTGAGCATGTATAAACATACTCCTGAAAAACTGTCTAGCTTGGTTAGATAGCAAGGTCAACAGACATTTAAGAAGAATGCAAACACAATAGTATATCTTTCCAGACTGAATGAAAGAATGGCATAATAGGAAACAAGTTCAATACTTACTGTTACAACGTATAACAAAAATGTTTGGATGAAAACTATAATCTATATATAATTTATAATCTAACACATATTTATAAATCGCCCTGAAGGGCTACAGTCGGGTCATGAAAGATTTGAAATCTATGTAATCTGAAATACATAGCTTGCATACATCAGAAAATGTAATAATGCTGAACTTTCAATTAAACGTCAAATGTCACTTTGACTATAGACTAGATATCTTATTCCCTCAATGACAGACCCATTCTGTCTATTTCTTAATGATAACATTAAGGCACTGTTCTCCTCTCTCCAGCGTTGAACTGCTGCGAGGGGGACATTGTTGTTGTGCTGGACTCCTCAGGAAGTGTCTCATCCTACGAGTTCTCACGTCTGCTGCTGTTCCTCACCGAGTTTCTCTGCTCCTTTTATTTGGGGCGGGGCCAGGTCAGTTGCAGGTAGGCAACGAACCTCACTTGGAGTTTGGCCTGGACTCCCACGACACCCAGACGGGCCTGCGGATGGCTCTCCTCAGCATCCAGCAGCTGTGCTCCTCAGCACACTGCTGCAGGCCAAGGGCCTCCTCTCCGGGGACGGCCCAGAGTGCTCCTGTGGCTGACGGACGGGGTCCAGCCCGGCAATGTGGACGGGCCCATGCAGGAGCTGGAGCAACAAGGGGCCGCTGTGCTGGCCATGTCTATGGGACATGGGAACTACCATGTGCTGCGGGGGGCTGTGTCACCCTCCGTCGAGACCCACCTCTACTTTGTGGCCATAGATGACATCGACATCATCACAGAGGACTTAAGAGAGGCCATTATTGGTGTGTGTGTGTGTGTGTGTGTGTGTGTGTGTCAGTGTTCTTGTAATGTTATTATCGTGAAACAGAAATTCACGTTCTGTCCCAGTTTGTCAACAGGTTTATGTGTCTGTGTGTGGGAGGGGCACATCATCATCACAATGCCACCTACTTCACAGGAAATGGCAAAAATGATAAAGGAGACGCACCAGAAAATGATGCATCATGCATTATGCATTGAAACAGTAATGCATAATGCATGATAATGAATGCATTTTCTACAACAATCTCTATGTATTGATGCATTTGACTATGAGAAACATCTAAGAAGTGAATGTAAAACACAAAACAAAGCTAAAAGGAAACTATATCAGAGGAAGCTAATTGCACAACTGTATGTCAACTCCATGGCATGCTATGCCAGTAGAGATGTGTTAGTCGGTATTATTATGATTAGGCTGGTGTCAGCCCAGGTATAGTACTGTGTAACTTATAAGTATAAGGACCTTAATAAAGTCACACCTGGGATGGACTTGGAGCCAGTGAAAGACTACTCAGTTTGCTATACTGTATGGTCACATTTGATTGTTTTATTTAGGCATTTTGCTGGATAGGTTTAATAGTTGTCATGGGAGGCCAGAGAGTACCAGATAACTGCAATCCCTCATGGATAGAATGGGATACCTTTTTGTTGCCACGGTTGATTCACTCTGCGAGTCCCTTAATGACATTTCCACATTTCTTTTATACACACATTGTTTTTTGTCAGTGACTCAACTCACAAGTTTTCTTTCCACTTCATCTGTTCTACAATTCCCTGCCCCTGTACCTCTGTTTCTCTCTGACATCCCCGGCCGCTCTTATCTACAGGAGTGATACACCGCGTGGTACATCTGTCTTCCCATAGGGCTGTGGCGTCCTGTGGTGACAGCGGACACAGGCTTCAACCAGCTGCCTTGGTGTAGTGCACGATGGCAGCTGTGCCCAGGAACACATGTGCACCCTCCTGGGAGACCTGGGTAGAGCTGGCCAGCCTGAAGCCAGACACCGCGTACACCACTTCGCTCACCCCCGTGTCAAACCGGGGGCTTCTCAGTGCGCTGTCTGTAACGTTCAACACCCTGCCTGGTGAGAAAGCATTCCGCAGTGTGGATTGGCTAGTGTGTACCTGTGTGTCATCCAGGGGGATATACATATAGGTGTTGGGGCTATCCAAATAGCATAAAACAATAATTATATTATAATAATGTTATTTTAATATTATATTATAATAACTAGGTGGGAAAATGTCTGTGGAAATCTCTTAGAGAGGATTTATGACAAGTGTTGAGACCCAAAATCTAATCAACAATTCAGTTTAGAGTCCCTTTGAGATAATAGATTATAATGGAACCAATTGGAGGCAGCAACACTGTTAATCTCACATAGTGTGTGTCCTTTCAGACACACTTTACCTTGTTTTGATGAGCGACTGAGCCATAATTCACTTTCATTTTCTGGCATGTGCACACGTGCAGATGCCATAATGGACCAAACATCACAACTCAATCTGATCAAAACAAGAAAAAACAACCATGTGATATTTATATATAACATTTCATTTCATTATAATCTATGGCGTCTCAACTACAGAGATCACCAGAACTTTAAACTAAAGTCCAAGCTACATATTGATAGGTATGTGCACATAATTAACCTTTTCATTGTAGATATTGATATGTTATGGGACTATAAAGACAGACGGGTGTTTGAGATTATTGATTGAAGGCAGATTGAAGACAATTGCACATAGTTTGTGTCAGTGAAGCTGTCTTGTGTCTTTTAAATAGCACCTATCAATGCAGCAATGTTGAACACTAAACCAATGGACTGTGTTCACTTGTTGTGCAGCTCTGTTTTGCATTACCAAGCCACTTCCTATCATTTCTAATAGCCAGGCGTTTTACTTTTAAGTTATCGTTAGCTACCACATTCTTACTTCTTTCTCTCACCAGAGCTTTTAGGTCCAGCAGTGGTCAGTATCAGACTGGGCTTCACCAGATTCATATCAGCTGGGGTCCTTTGCAGCCTATTCATGTGAAGAGCTACAGGGTGGAGTACGGAGCTGTTCCCAGTGTCCACACAGTGATGCTCCAGGGCCATGAGAACGCCATTAGAGCCACCCGCTCAGTACCTGGTCACAGACAGTGCTGTGCACACAAGCTGCGGAGAACATGCCACATCTGTTAAGGCTTGTACTTACCAAGGTACCATTCCACTCTGATTCATATGGTACACACATGTCTTATCTATGGGCTTTGTGTGTGCTTTGACATGCCTGTATGTGTCTTTGTTTGAGTCCACATTGAATGCAAGGTATAAAGAGCAGCAGAATGTGTTCAGGATATAAGCGACTAGCGATGCCGCTAGTTAATTATTCATGCTTGTGGGGCAGATGTTATGCTATAGTAAATAATATAATTTATAATTCAATAATGAAGACAGAAGACTCTACGCCCAGTGAATGCATTACTTCTACGTTCAAAAAGAAATGAGATATGTTTCACGTTTGTTGTTTTCTCTACCGTATGTTTAAGGTACACTGATGTAGCATTGTCTGTTTACTTTATATGTTTAACAACAGATGTCTGTCTGAGTGTTTGTAAGAAGAGGAGTAGATATCAGTTTGTATAAAACAGTAATTCCACAGAAGTCGAGGAGTGGGTGTTTAGTGACATTATTTTAAATGTGCCGCGTCATTTAACTCTGCACGCTGCATGTCTTGTTAGCGTCCCCTGTCTTGGAGGAGCTCCATCTGAACCCGCTAGAGCAGGGGGCCGGGCAGGTGTGATGGAGGCCCCTCCTGGATGGTCTGACAGGCTACTGGCTCAGTTGGGAGGACTTTAGTGTGGAGCCCTCGCTGTCTTCCATGCACCTACCCTCTGCTTCTACTTCAGTGCTCCTCACACACCTGGGCCCTGTCTCCCGTGTGTGTGTCCTGTGTACAACACAGGCTGAGGAGAGGGAATCTGCTGCACTATCGCTGAGGAGGTGCAGCCTTCTTGGTTGACATGATCACGCCATGCTCACATAGCAGTATGGTACAACATAGTCTTGTGTTGAGCAAGGTGAGCCCATAGGGGCGGTTTTACACATGTAGATTAATAAATATAAACCTAGTCCAAGACTCAAAGAAAGATTCAATGAAGATCTCTATTAAAGATCTCCTTAATCCATGTATGTTAAACGAGTCCATCTTTACACAGTAGTGTAAAACATTATGTTTAGTTGAAATGTACTTACTTGTCTCAAAAGTGGCAGTGAGTAAATTAATTCTACAACTACATGTGTTGTTACAACCTCCATGTAAGGAGTGCATAGAGGTTTGATTATTTTATTTATAGGATGCTAAAACCACTAGGTCAGGGGTGCACAAATGGGTGCATAACTTCAACTTGTTTGGTTAAAGGTCCTTTATCATTGGTCCTCTATACTATATGGACATATTTAGAAATAATTCAAACATTATATCCAAAATTACTCTTTCAAAATATTTACAATAAAAAGTCATATGTTACCGCAAGTGTACAGGTATTATATATATGTTGTGGTTGTAAATAATCATATCTTAAATAATCAAATATCAGATCAAATAAATTAATAAAATGTGTTAACACAAAATCAAAATAAATTCAATTTGAAGGTTTAAAAGAGTGCATAATGACCATTGGAAAGTGGAATGATATAAGAAAACATGCTGATGCAACTTGCCCCTCAACTTGCATTCTGAAATAGATTCCATGATATCCATGGAGTCACCAACAAGCAGATCTGATGATAGGGTATGCATCTGGAAGCACATCAATTCAGCAGGCTTAGAGACATTTTTTTAATTTATATTTTATCTAGATCCGAAATTTTGGTGACCAGTGAAAGCAACATCACACTTCTTGCTATATTTATCAATAGCCTGCAATTCAGGCATAATTTTATCTGATAAAATGGTATTTACATTCTCACTTTCAGGTTGGCCATGCAGATAAGATGTAATTTGGTGATTGAGGTGATTCAAGTGCTTCTTTAAAAAATATGTTAGATGAAAGATATAGAGATATTCTCTTATAGTCAATAAATAAATTATATTTTAGAAAGTCAATGCCTATACTAAAATATTAAACAGGCCTGCTACTACGACTGTTTTTTGTCAACATGCATTGTTTTATTTTTAAATAATAATTATTGAGTTGTATCATTTTATATCTAATTTCAGACAATGTGCAACAATGAAATAACGAAACATATATAAGAAATGTCGACGTATAGCGTCATCGCGTGGCCATCTAGGGTAGTTGCAACCTGGTCTTGTTTTTCTGGTGTTCCAGCGTTCTAACAATAAAAATGCACTTCGTGTTATTTGTTTTAGTTGTTAAATAATAAATGAGCTCTTCCCCACATTCAAGTGCATTTCCAATGATGGGATAGCACTGTGTGGCGCAGTCTGCACCACTTAGTTTGTTTCCTATTTACAGCAGTTGTGAACACCTATTTTCGTCCCATGCATACAGCACAGACACACAGCTACATAGAGAGATATTCCTTGAATTTGACAAAAGTGTATTGGATTAGGATTGCTAACTACACCTTTAATACATTTGTAGGTCTAAACATGTATCTATTCTACATCTATTTATTTTAAATTAAATTTAAAACTTCACAAAATGAATTAAATCTCCTTGATAAGTGAAATTTGGCCTATACATTTTTTTCTAGTAATAAACTAGAATCATATTTTAGAAATATAAATACATTGTTAATAGATATATACATTATATTATCAATTTGCTAGCACTACATTTTGTAAAGTGTGCATTTCTATGTAAAAAAAACTATTGTTTCTGTTAATGAAATATTACTATATGTAATGTAGTAGCCTATAGATTGTTTCCTTATCATTATATATCAATTGTCTGCCTACACTCCTTACTTATGCCTAACTGACCAGTGTTTAAAGGTACACTCCTCCTGACTTACTCACAAGTATTACAAAAATATAGTTTTGATTTTAAACATTAGTGCTGCTGAGTAGGTCTACACCACGTGGCTTCATCCATTGCTATTTTGAGGCTTATCATGGATAAATGTATTGTCTTCATATCGCAATACTGTATTTTCCCAAAGTTCAAAATGCAAAAATGTGGGAACATTTTTGCATATAATGCATATATTGCGATATGATATGCAATACAACTCTTATTTCCACAGCGTGTGTCCTAAATTAACCAAAATATAATGTAGATTGGTTATCACATTCATAAAATAAATATCCATATCAGAACTCATATTAGTGTAAAATTGTTTTAGACAATTTGCATTTCATTTGGACAGTTATTTTCCAAATATGTTATGTTAAATAGACTAGACTTCTCAGGTGACTTGTCAGTTATGGCTCCCCATACTGCCTTGCCTCTACTGATGTAGTTTTGTTTTTATGTATAGCATTTTTTTTTCCCATTGCCATTTCATAACTGAGATATGTTTCCCTACTAACATGATCCTTGACTATAAATCCATACTATCTATCCTCACTTAGCCCCTAAACTTTCATCTGCTCTGCTACTACCGGACCACAGATCCAGCAGTCTGCTTTAACATTTTTGACGATGCAGTAAGTCCACCTATACGCTATGAGGCGCCATCATATAGACGACGAAGGTTGTGTTAGAGACATGTTCTCTTTGATTCTCGCGTCCTCGGTCGTGACCATTTGAAATAATGGCTGCTGGGGATTTGCGGATTCCAGGAGATGGGATTCTTATTGGAGATAAATTGTATTCGGGGGTTATTTTGACATTAGATTATTGTCAGTTACCAACAGAGCGACTGGAGAAAAGTCCGTCTGGTGAACATGGGCTAGCTGCAAGCACTGAAGAGCAGCTCAGGATAAAGTGGTGCGAAATGATTCAAGCAGCCGGGATACTGCTTAAACTCCCACAGGTCGGTGGCTAGGACTAAGATGCTAATTTAATTTGTCTTTTTAACGTATGCCACCATCGTACAGTGAAGTGTTTATGCCATACAGTCATAATACTTTATCTGATCTACAGTACTGTACCGTACCGTAGGCCTACCACCAGTCAGTTATGTTTTGGAAACGGTACACTACCGGTACCGTACGGTACAGTGTTTTGAAACACTGCTGTGCATTCCGAGAGGCTAGTGAAGATGTGATTTATAAAGTTATTTTATTTAGGACTTGAGTAGAAAGAATAATGCATGTAAATGATGGGTGGCAGGCAACAATATGTTTTTTATAAATATTTTAGTAAATGAAATACATGTATGCAATGTATTTAGTCTACCAGAAAATATGTAACTTAAAAATACCAATGTATGGTTAAGTTTATTACAGAGGAGTAACACATTTTATCTCTACAGAAAATGGTTCCAACAAGACCAGAATGTCAAACTTCTTACAAGATCTACCTGGAACAAAGACTTTTACTTTCCCAATGAATCTAACAATGAGGGGAAATAAATGACAAATATGCTGTTGTAACTTAAAATATTGATGTACACTTTTTATATATGTTTTAGGTTGCAATGGCCACTGGGCAGATACTCTTCCAAAGGTTCTTTTACTGTAAATCGTTTGTCCGGCATTGTGGAGAGGTAGGATATATATCTTAGCTAGTCTGACACACACCCCACGTTTCCTTTAGTGTATCCTATCACATGCTCTCTTTTGGCTTTCTTACTGTTTCTAGCTGGTTGCCATGGCGTGCGTGCACTTGGCCTCCAAGATAGAAGAGGAGCCACGTCGAGTCAGAGATGTGCTCAACGTCTTCTATCACCTCAAGCACAGCAGAGGCAGAAGGTACCAAAGACTAACTTTCTGACACGCCACTCTACATTAGGGATAGGGATCGTTCATTTTTATTTATATTTATAAAATGTTTGAGACTGCGTAATGATACGAGTCATTATTGATACCACTGTCGATACTTTTCTATTACTTAAGTAATTACTATTACTTAATTTGCCAAGCCTATGAAAATCTCCTGAAACTAATATTTTAGAAATGAAAAAGGTACAAATAAGTAAATAATCACATTTTATTTGTATTTAGCCTTCATACAAACAAGATAACATTATTACTCAAATTAATATGGGTCACAGTCATTTGTTGACTGTTCCTAAGCCGCCAGCACTCGTCACTCATCGTAGTAATTTGTTGACGGTCCCTTAGCCGCCAGCCCTGGCATTTGTCAAGTTTACACTTTTACAAGGCACCGTCCGTTTAACAGGACTTATTGATAATAATAAGATATGTCACTTTGTCTTTAGAGATGAACTTAGTCTTCAGATGAACAATAGTTGGCCTATGCAAACAGATTTGCTCTGTGCGTTTTTAGTTTAAAAGATATTTGACACCCAATGTGTGAATGTCGAGTAACTTGATATCTTCCTCTCCTTAATCTGTAGGTATTTTACCGTGACAGTTTATACAGTAGCTACATTCTCTAGATTAAAAGAATAAAAGGTACGCGTGAACGTCTTTTGCGACGCAAACATGCTGGCGCACCGGCATACGTTACCAGTATACATATAGGCATATGATCGTAACGCCGCTTTAATTAGAAAGACAAGGCTGTTGATCGTGCATCTCTTTTGAACCTTTTGCTTTAGGCATTTTAAGCATGTTTAACATAGCTAATGGTAGCCTACCTCATGTCATATTGTGCGATGAGTGATGATCTTCCTAATTTGGTTTCGGCGCACTAAAGGGAAAATATATGAATTGCCATGACCGCCCTACACTCAAGGGTTCCTTTAAAGCAGTGGTCCCCAATCCTGTTCCTAGAGGGCCGCTGCCCTGCATGTTTTAGATGTCTCCCAAGACACCTACATAATGGATAGGGGGGGCGCTGGCCCAAACAAGGCTGAGGACATCTGGAGGAGAGGACTCTCGCACTGTGCTAAACTTTTCTTTCCATTTGGGGCACGTATCGATTTTTAGTCATATTACCACTAGCCTTGATGGCAGTATCGATAAGCTCAGACCTTATTGATGTTCGGGTCTTGATCCCCATCCCTACTCAACCTTGCTGAGTTTCCCTTCCACAGAACTGCGGTTCCCATGCCTTTGGATGCTTCATACATCAGCATGAAGGCACAGGTGATCAAAGCAGAGAGGCGGGTTCTGAAAGAGCTGGGCTTCTGTGTGCATGTCAAGCACCCTCACAAGGCAAGCGTGAGCCATGGTAGTCTGGCTACCTGCTGCTCTGGTCCAAAGAATGTACTCCAGAGTAAATTATACCTGGTGTCTGTCTTCTGTCGCAGATAATCGTCATGTACCTGCAGGTTTTGGAGTGTGAGAAAGACTCTAAGCTGGTTCAGATGGCTTGGTAAGCCTCTTTTTGTTTTTTGCCTTTAATCAACAGTTAGTTATTGCATACGGCAACTATTTGCATGTAATAGTGGAATTAATATAATACTGCTATCACATGATTGAAGCTGGCGTTATCACTGCAACATAATCAACCTAATATCCACATATTCAATGTTTTGCTGTTGACATGATTTCTTCTATTTCTTTATATATTCAGTTTAAATGTACTGGGACAGTACCCATTAATAAACACGTGTGTAAATGTGTAAGTTTAGCCATACAGTCCCTGGGCAGGTGTAAAGCCCCAACACAAGAATCTGTTGTATTCTGCCCACCAGGAACTACATGAATGATAGCTTGAGGACCGATGTGTTCCTGCGATTCAGTGCAGAGACGGTGGCCTGTGCTTGTATCTACCTCTCAGCCAGGGCACTGCAGGTTAGTGGCCCTTTTGAAGAACAAATCAGTGTATGATGATGAAATGCATCATACACCTAAGGATGTTGTAGTACATTAATAATACATCTAAATATAATTATTTTGAGTCTTGTGTATATTTCAATTTACCTTAACTGTAAAATATATTTTAAAGTTTCCTTGAAATGTAATTAAATTGTACATATGAGAGTGATGGAATTTCTACTAATGGAGAGGCAATTTTACTCAAATTCAGTCAACAGTGTTAACAATGCAAGTACTCCCCTATTTGAAAGAGCAAGCAACACGGAGGTTTTAAAATAAAATGTGTATTTGTGTCCTCTATATCAACCTAATCTAAGAGTGCTTATGATTTTGTTTGTGATTTATGATTGTGCCTGTATGAATAGCTGCATAACATGTTGATGGAAACACACACAGATGCCTCTGCCTGAGGAGCCTTCCTGGTTCCTGCTGTTTGGGGCCTCAGAAGAGGACCTGAAGGAGATCTGCAGGAGAATCATGAGACTCTACACTCTCCAGCCTGACTCCCTGTCCACGTTACTGCAGCAGGTGGACAAGTGTCGTCAGGCTCTAGACGCAAAGGCCAAAGTAGTCGGGGGCATCACGCTTCCCATGGGAACCCCAACTTTAGAGTCTCCTTCAAGATTCTCTCCAGCCTCCAAAGCAGGTATAATAATAATAATAATAATAATAATAATAATAATAATAATAATAATAATAATATCAGTATCTATACAGTAATGTATCTAATGTTTTGTTTTTACACTTGCATATATGTTCTCTCTGGCAGCATATTTCAGGAGCTCACATCTTTAGAGAGCATAACTGTGCTCTCTTCTGTATTGCTGAGTAGTGATAGAATGGGGCTGAACGATTTTGGGAAAAAATCTATTTGCACTTTTTCTGACAGATATTGCGATTTGCATGACCGAAAGAACAAGATCTCGGGTACAAGCGGCCGAAATGGGTTTCCTCAGGAGGGTGGCTGGCTTCACCCTTAGAGATAGGGTGAGAAGCTCAGCTATCCGTGAGGAACTCGGAGTAGAGCCGCTACTCCTTCGCGTCGAAAGG
>JAODOY010003110.1:0-11738 GCA_025399855.1 Forbesichthys papilliferus | reverse complement strand
AGATCGAGAGCTTTGCCTTCCGGCTCAGCTCTCTTTTCGTCACAACGGTGCGGTAAAGCGATTGCAATACCGCTCCCTCTGCTCCGATTCTCCGGCCAATCTCTGGCTCCATAGTCCCCTCACTCGCGAACAAGACCCAGAGGTACTTAAACTCCTTCACTTGGGGTGAGGACTCATTCCCCACCTAGAGTAGGCACTCCATCGGTTTCTCCCAAAATGTACTGCTTAAATCTATCTAATAAATAAAACTACAGCAAATAAAAAAACTATTGGTTAATAGTTAACAAAAATAAATATATCATAATTTTCGTGTTCTGACTAAAGCCAAGCCAATATGTAAATGTTTAAAAGTTATCTTGTCGAGAGATTTTTTGCAAAGCAGCACATTCTCACTAAACATATATCCGTCACACTTAGAGTCCATTAGCATAAATTAGATTTTTATCCTTTGTCCTTTGATGAACAACAACAAATAACCGTGACAAATCCGCATCAGATATTAGACTGTATTTAACGGCGGCCCCCGCTGCCATGTAGCACCGGAGCAGGTCGGCCCCCTCTGGGAGCCACCTCCGCACCAGCGCCAAGAGCCCTTTAATCTGTGCCAATCACACCGCTGCTAAACAGCCATTTGTTGTCGAAGTGGGCCCCCGATGCACTCCCTTCCCCTCCTATACGTCTGCCATCCGCCACGGACCCCTGGCAACGCACGGGCTAATGCTGCGCAAGGAGGGTTCAATGCACGCGAGCGTGTGTGTGTGTGTGTGGGGGGGGGGAGGTTACAGAAATAGCAGAGTGGTGAATAATAGAGGGAAAAGAGCTGTGGTGTAATTAACACAGTGGCTAGAGGCTGATGTACTGAGAGAGATAGACAGTAGAGAGAGAGAGATAGAGATAGAGAAGAAAGAAAACGAGTGGGCAGATGGAAAGCTGAATGAATGCGTGATGAGGGGTTGACAGAGAATGATGGGAAAACGAGAGAGTGTGACAAAGTAAGACAGGCAGTTGAGAAGAACAAACCGATGAAGCCAATTCTATCCGGCCTGCAGTCAAGCTGCACGTTTCGCAATTGCCTCACGTAGAATGCCGCTGGTTGGTCTTTCAGAACCGGTGCAGTGAAACATTGTCATGCCGTGCAAAGAGAAGAGAACCTGTGATGTGTCCGTCTAGCCAACAATACTGCCCACCACAAAGCACTTACCTTGAGCACTGTGGTCCCAAACAATTCAAACAAGGCAGTCATTCAGTATTATTGCTGTGTTTACCGTAAACATCATCAATACGATGAACACCAAATGACTGAACTATTTCTGAGTGACGGCGATTAGTAGAGTTCGGACGATGTCTAGAGTGAACCCTCCCCCCCCCCACCGATCGGCCCAACCCTAATGATTAGGATACATTATAATAAAGTATGTGCACTTGTGCCCTCCGCACTAAATTGTACCTTAAGGTGGTCTCAGATATTTGAGGAAATTACTGAAATGAAAAAAAAGATCTGAATTGTTTTAAGTAAGAGCTAGCTAAGCGTTGGCTTATCAACAAGGTTTGTCGGTAGAAAAATAAAAGTAGGTTAAGCACAAAGAACGTGGGAAGGCACAGGTGGGGATAGATTTAAATAGATTGGAAAGGTGATAATTACATTTTGTTCAACGTCATTTGGGTCTACGCACACCTGCCCTCTACTCTGTCAGTGTATCAGTAATAGGGCTCGCTTACATAACAAGTAATACAGAAGTACCATGGATGGGTGAAAATGGCTCAGCGCAGCAGAGTCATGTGGGTGGGTCATGTGACACGCCAGTGGGAGGACTAGATATTGCCAGGCACAGGTGACTTCCCAAGGCTTCAGAATGAGTAGAGCCGCAAAGCTCCAAAATGGCCGCCACTCTGCGTGGGTGACAGTGTGAGCTGGTGAAGGAGGGAGGAACATGAGCGACTGTGCAATTTCTCCATGTGAGATAAGAGGACAAACCAGCAGAGGTAGACAGACGGATGTATACCCCAGCTGAAGAATGACAGGCGGGGGGGAATAACAAAAATGAGAAGAGCGGAAATAAGCGGAAAGCCACAGAGGAATTCCACACATTCCCAACTCACAGTTCACAGTCTAAGCCCCACATCCACATTCAAATTAATCTCCCCTGAGGAACGCGTGGAGAATGTTACAAGGAACCTCCACAAAAGGCGTATCTGTCTTGTGGGAATATGTGAGTGTATCATAAGCCCACTGCGTTTCCATTATGCATACTACAGCTCAGCTATTATTCTAGGGCACACAAGGAACTGCACTAGAATTTATTTTTTATAAACAATAGGCCAAACTGATAACGTGCTTTAGTGTGCCTGTGTATTCAAACATTGCTTTAGAGAAACATATTTTAAGACAAATTTAGACACAGCCATGAGTAACATACTGTATGTAACCATTTGCCTTCAGGTCACAAAAACCCATGGTTGCACTTAGCACTTAAACTCAACCTAGATTTAACCTTATGCCCTGGAGAAACAACTGCACAAGAATATAATGTCTTTATAATAACTTTTACAAGTCTTCACTTTGTAATGAGGTTTAAAATCAAAATACCCTTCCCCAACTTGACCAGAATTATTTAACATACCAAACAGGTGGAGGTTTGTTGAGAATTCTTTCTTTTCACAAAATATATATTAGCATTCGTGTTACATACACATGCATTAGTGAATATTCAGTTCTGTCCTCAACTGTGCAATCATTGCACAACAATATAACAATGCACCTCCTTTCAATTGTATTAGTGGTGTTTCGACATGCTATGTCTGCTATTATTTTCCCTGTGTCGCTGTCTAAGTTTGTGTTGTTCTGTTAACAAACAGTTGGTAAAAAATTCTTGTGGAAAGGCATGGGGGGTGGGGGGGCTGTAGTATATGCAGTAGAGCAACCTTGTCCTTTCCTGTTGCTTTCCTGGCACCAGGTCCCTACCAGCCTTTACTCGAGAGCCAAGGAAGCTGCGACAAACAGGAAACACAACTCAGCCACTTCCTGCCCTGGAAGTGGTAGGTCCTAGCGGTCCAAAGTTTCACCACGTCAAACGGTCGGTTCAGCTGACCTCCAAAGAAAACTGATAAATATGGATTGGTTCCACAATAGCTAGACAAGGACACCCTTGTTTAGCAATTTATTCTGATAAAAGAACACAGATCTACTGGGTAGATAAGATAATAAATAGAATATAGTGTTATTACTTTATTAACATAATGAAACATTCTAAAAAGGTCAACCATGCATGTTGCTGCTCTACTTTACAGTGACTAGCTGTATGTAGGGATGGGACGATATATACGATATTATCGTTTATCCCGATAAAAATACTCGTGGTGAATGCCCATTATCGTGATAATCATGAATACCGTCACATAAGTGAAAATGTTAACAAGTGACTATAAAAAAGCTGTCTAACTCACTTGTAGAGGCCAATTGTATTGATTTAGTCATTTATTTATTAGCCTGCATCTTTACAGTCAATCACCACCATGGCTAAAGGCTCGGCTTGCCCATTGTGTCCCCCACATATAAAAGATAAATCAAATTTTTTGAAAAAATGGTTTCAATACAAAAATAATCGCACAAACAATATACAGTACATATGTGTGTTTCTTAATTAATTTAAGATTAAGTGATTCCAGTATGTTTTAGTGCCATTTTAAGAGTTTAATAATGACATAATAAATAATCGTAATAACATCATCTATCGCAATTATTTTGGCCAGGATAGACGTGATATCGTCCCGTGCCTAGTTGTATGGCTATATTTCAACCACTGTGTGCACATCTGGGTTGGGAGAGAGGCGTGTAGACATGTTTGCTGCAGTGCACTCAATGCACATGTACATGTATTACTCCAATGGAAGTCTGGGAAGATGGGGGGGGGGATTAATATGTATTTATGTATACATTTAGTCTTTATTTTTGTCTTTCTAAAATCTCTACTATTTCGTACGCCGATGGTGTATCCACTTTTTACACCAAGAGTTTTCAGAAGTTAGCGCGGGGATTTACCCCGTTACATCCGGACACGTAACGGAGCGAATCGCCAGTGTTGGAGCTTCTCCTGACAGCTAGGCTGGAGCGCCCGTCCAATTAAAGGGGGAGAGGAATGAGGCTGAATGACGCACGCCTAATGAGAATGTGGCATGCAAGTGCACACACACACACGTTGACTCGTGCCTGCAGTCAGAGCATTGCGCTGGTGCAGGACGGACAGAATAGAGTGGCAGAGATGGCAGATCGAGTGAGAGAGCTACTGCAGAGAGATAATGAAAAGAGGGGAAAGGATTGATTCCTCACTCAGTGTGAGAGTGCGGGGGAGGAGAGGAGATGGCAAGAGTGGGAGAGAGAGATGAGAGGGGGGATAGATAAAGAGAGGGGTGGAGGGGTTGGAACAGAAAGCATGTAAGCCATTCAGTCAGTCAAGGCAACTTGATGCGGCTATTCCTTCTGTCCATACGTCCATCCAGCCATCCTGTCACGCACTGCATCTCTTCATCCTTACACCCACCCACTATGTTTGATTTGATATTATTAACTATCAAATGTTGATTTCATGATACTACTACACAGTTCCTGGATCTGACTCAATGTGCCACGCACATCTTTTCTTTGGTTACTGATTTTCTGGTGCTCGGAATAGTTTGTGAAACAGAAGGGGCCCGAAAACACTCAACAAAGATGTCCTTTTACAGCAGATCAAGCTCAAGGTCACGTCAGGGTTTATTTAAGCATCTAAAAACTAAATGACACCACACTCGCATACAGCGACAAGCGTTATTGTCACACAGTTTATGAAACCAGTTCGACAAATCACAATGAACAAACCATTGATGTCACATGACAATGGCGGTACAACATCTACTATCCACTATCAAAATACATGTTAGGTTCACTCTCCAGTCAGTGCCATTGACCAACACATTTTTAAAGGATATCGTCTAATTATCGTTATCTTCAAAATTGCCAAAAATAGAGATTTTTTTTTTGTCCATATCGCCCACCCCTATAGAGCTCTTTATTTATGTCTCTGGTAAAGCCATTTTGAAGAATTTGTTATTTGTATCATATAAGGGCATATTCAATTGTTCCTAAGTACTAATTTAATAGGCTATAGATTAAAGTTTGATGGGCTGGCAGAAAAGCCGTAGATTTTGTATTTTGCATAAATGTAATATAATTTTGAGACTTCATTTAATTCCATTGAATTGCTGAATAGCCTACATATTTCTGTAGGCCTATTACTTTTATTTATTTATTTTTTTGCTAATTGGCTAAGTGGTTTGATATGTCCTAGCACTACATGTCACACTAGGCCACCAGCATCAATTAAATATCTGCTTAATAAATACAGTAGGTACTTCTCTAGTCTAGCCTATATAGTTAGCCTAGTGAAACCATAAAGATCTTGCAAGCTTCAGTTTGACTTTGCCATGAGAATCAGTCTGGAAAGGCTTCAAAGAATGGCGTCTGTGACCAACATACCATTCAGTGTCATACCAATAGCTACGGGCGTTATTTAGGTGTGACAGCGAAAGCTACTTGAAAACAACAATGACAGACAGATGGTTCATCCAATCAACTTCTAAGTATTTTTCTGAAAGTTACACAATCTCGGGTGACACTTGCCTCTATCTTGACAAGAAGAAATTGCAATATGTCACACGGTGTCTGTGTGTGTGTGTGTGTGAATGAGGAATGTCATTATGTATGTGTAAACCTCAGTGTCCCTGCTCTAATAGAAAATAATACTTTCAGGAGGATTTTCCTTGCAAATCATTTTTTCCTCACACACCTTCACTTGGCACAACAGGGAGCAGCTGTTATGGAGCCTAACAGTGTGTTTGTTAACCAATAAATTAATGGTGGAAGTCAAACCAGCCACCCAGAACTGTCTCTCTCACTACACAGTCCCTACTCTCTTTTGCTCCCTAACGCCTGTGTGAATGCAGCTCTGTGTGTGCACGCGTGGGAGGGCAGGAGAGAGACGGGGGTGTGATGGAGAGAAAGAGTTTACTGGAACACAAAGAGCTGCTCCGTTCTCATAGATAAGAGCTGCCTACTCACCAATTCTGGGCGGCCGCGGTGGAGGAGGAGGAGAGGGGGGATTAGCTATCTATTTTGCAATCCATAGTGATACGGTAATGCAACATTTAGGGAATAAGAGATTCTCTGGCCAGCCACAGAGACAGAGCACAAAGTTATCACTTCTGTTCTAATCATTTTAAAAGAGGATTGTAGAACTCTACAATTATATTCCTTATGAAAATTCCATATTATGGGAAATGCTCATTACAGCATACAGACTTACGAGATTTCAAAATATATTTAGATGCTGATCAAATAAAAATGTCCTCATTATCCTCTTAAATATAGCAGAACAGAGGCTAGTAAAGCTTATTTGTGCCTTTATCTCTCCAGTAGGCTAGACTACTGTAATAGTCCATTACAGGTCTCTCCAACAAAGAAAGATGGATTCAGCTCATTCAGAACACTATTGCTAGAGTCGAGGACATCACACCCACACGGAGGTCCGTGCACTGCCTTTCTACGTGCTACAGAATTGACTTGAAAATATTCAGGCTTGCATCATTCAGTGGCATGGTTCAGATTTCTCATACAATATGAACCTGCATGCCAATTAGGTCTGCTATATGCTTTTTATTTTAAAAAAAAAATATATATATATGCTACAATGGTCATGTCAATTGAGACTTCTTAGATATCACCTTTTGTTTGTTCCAGGTAGGTATGGACGATATGGCCAAAATTTATATCACGATATATTTCTACATTTCGGTCGATACGATACAATTCCGATATAGAAATGGACAATATATGCCTCAGAAAAACGGCTTAAAACACCCACAACGGAGTACTTACAAACTTCTAAAGAATGCACTTGCCAAATATATGAAATCTCCTCCTATAAAACTATATTTTAAAAATAAAAAGGTACAATTAAATATTCAACTTTTAGCATTCATACAAACAAGAAATATGAAATCACAGTCAAAATAAACTAAACAAATCTCTCAACTGTGTCGTTAGTACAGTATTTAACTATAATTAATGAAGGCTATATTTATGTCCACCAGTAGGGGTCAATAGTAGTAGCAGTTGTGGCACTGGAAAAATATCATGAATTAGACACAGTGAGCTATTAAGCTAGCAGTTTCACAGAAGATGTGACTGACTGTTAGCGGAGGAAGCTGTCATAATACATAATATTAAGTTACATTTGCTGTTTGGTGAGAGAGAGTTCATCAAATTGTCTGGCATGTGAAAACAGGCCACTACTGTTTTGCACTGGCTGCGTGTCTAGTGCAAGTCATCAATGCACGTAGTTTGCCTTGAATACAACTGACTTCTGCACCCGTCATTGTGTAATGTATATCTTATCGAAATACCGGAAATAAATTAAAAAATCATATCAGTTACTGGGGAAAAAAAAAGTATATTGCCGTATATATTGACATTTAATTATTGTCCAGCCATAGTTCCAGGCTGCCCTTTAGAGTTGTAGTATGGCTATTTTGAGTTTTATTTGTGAGCCAATAGGCTAAAGTTTGTTCTTAAATCTTGGAAATACAGATCTGTTTTACACCTCATCTTATCTTAAATTTTTCCCCTTTATTTTGTATACCTTAAAGTTTCCTGATGTAAAGCACATAATTATAAAAATGTGTATAAAAGGGACAATGCAGACAAGCTTTCCTTGTATTTGCCTAGGCCATAGGTGAAACTAATTTAATTCAAACTATATACAGTGCATCCGGAAAGTATTAGTATTAGTACACAGAGCTTTACTTTTTCCATATTTTGTTCCAGCTTTATTCCGAAATGGATTAAAATATTTTTTCCCATTTCAACACAAAATAACACTGGGGAAAAAGTTTGTTTTAAACTTTGGCAAATTTATTAAAAAAAAAAAAATTACATGTACGTAAGTATTCACAGCCTTTGGTCAACACTTTATTAAAGCACCTTTGGCAGCAATTACAGCCTTCTTTTTAAGTATGATGCTACAGGCTTGGCACACCTACTTTTGTGCAATTTCTCCCATTATTTTTTGCAGGGCCTCTCAAGCTCTCAAACAAATTATATGGGGAGCATCTGTGCACAGCATTTTTCAGATCTCTCGAGAGATGTTCAATCTGTTTGTTCAAACGGTACCTAATACGTATGTACATGTGACATTTTCACTTTGTTATTATGGGGTATTGTGTGTAGAATTTTAAGGAAAAAATATTTTAATCAATTTTGGAGTAAGGCTGTATGTAGTTAAGCGCTGTGAATACTTTCCAGATGCACTGTACAGTTTACAGGTTATTTATGGAAATCTTGAAAATCTTGGAAGTCTTGAAAAAAATAATTTACTACGTTGTAAATATGTAGAAGCTAGACATAGAATTTCCATCATAGGTTTAGCAGAAGACAGACTAGCAACGACTAGCTTTTTTCCACACAAACCTCTGTGATTCAAGGTTATTCACTGCCAGCAAAACATAAATAAAATAAATAAATAAAATAAAATGCCTTTGAGGAAAAAGATTAAGCAGCACAGGATGAGGGTAACCTTGACAACGGATGCACTGTGTGGAATACTCACCGTTGTCCCAGTACCTTGTCAAAGCGAGTTGAAGCACAGTGGTCAGAAGAGGATTCTGGGTATATGCTCTGGAAAGACAAGAGAATAGTTGAAATGGCCGTTCAAGAGAGGAAAAAAAAAAAAAAAAACTGTCTTCCATCTGACCTGAATATAATTCTTCTCAATTATTCACACGCCAATTACCACAACTAGTATCATCCATATACCGTCATCACCACCAACTCCCACACTATAATTCCCCTATTATTAACCCTGTGATTACATTTGAAAATTACTGGATGACTAAAAGTGGTTGCTTTAGTATCTAGTGTGAGAGTTATCTCCCACAGGCAAAAAACACACAGAAAATAAGGGAGGGAGGGGGGGGGGGTTACCATTTTCCTAAACGTGTTTTACTTTTGTTTATATTCACGGCCTCACTTCCTTTTTCGGTTCCAAAGCAATATCCATCTCCTCCTTCAAGTCAGCATCAGCACATCAGAGACCTCAGCACTAACTGTTATTTCGAAAAAAAATTAATTCTATTGGTTGCTAAATATTATCAATCTTTCCCTCTTCTCGGGCAGGCATTGTTCCCAGCCATTTTAAACATGCCAAGATACCCTTACCAAAAAAAAAAAAAAAATTTAGATCCTACACTACCAACAAGTTATAGGCCTATATCCTAACTACCTCGTATTCAAATTAATGGAGAAGGTTGTAGCCAAGCAGCTCTTATATTTAGAGCTACACGTATAGAGTCACACAAACTGTATGATTCTTTCTAATCCGGTTTCTGTAAACTCCACTCTACAGAGACAGTTCTTCTTAAAGTCACAAATGACTTCATGATGGCTGCAGAAAGTGGATACTTCTCTTTGCTGGTGCTACTCGACCTCAGTTCTGCATTCGACACAATGGATCATTGTATTCTAATAAATAGGTTACAGAAATAAGTGGGTATCATTAGGTCTGCCTTAGACTGGTTTTCATCATACTTAACTGATAGTTTTTCAGTCTCTATGGGACATTTCAGCTCAAACATTGTGTAACGGTGGCCAGCAGGTAGCTGTGCGGTGTTAATCCTCACTCTCCGACACCTCATAGGACGCTCTGGCGACGCAGGCCAGGGCCCATGGGTTTTTGGCCTGCCTTGTAGGAGCGTCCCCTCTCTGCGTGGGTTCAATTCCCCGAGGGGGACGGATGATCTCCGTCACAATTGCACCCCTTACATGCAGGGTTTTACAGGGCTCTGTTCTCGGTCCAATGTTATCCTGTCTTTATATGATACCACTTGGGCAGATGATTAACAGTTATAGCGGCAACTCGTATCACTTTCTATGTTGATGATATTCAGTTATTGTTCTTTTAAATTATAATTTCAACCAACTGATTATTCTAAACGAATGTGTAGATCATATTAAGACTTGGATGGCTGCAAATTACCTCCAACTAAATGATGGCAGAGGCACTTATACTTGCTCCAGAACTTGAAATTCCCAGTATCTAAACTAAATTATTGATAAAATATAAATCAATTTAATGCCATAAGTCGCTCCCTCAGAAGCTTTGTCCTTCACATTGGTAACAGTGTTGTGCGGTCTGCACCACTTTGATTGTGTTCGTTATTACAAAGCCAGGGCAGTGTAGAAACGCTAGCTTATAGTTTTCAGCATGCACAAAGAATGGTCAGCTAGCAGACTATAAGCAGATATTTGTTTAACTTTACAAAAAGTGTATTGTCTTACAATCTCAAATCAAACTGACTAGACCTTTAACTGGTTTTATTATTTTAACATAAAATCTCTAACAGTATTTATCATGAAATCTGCAGGAGCTTGTTAAAAAGGAATTAAGTGCATTATACATTTCAGGGTTCCAGACTGAACAATTAGTCGCATTTTGCAACCATTTTTGGAGACAGTGCGACTATATTTTATAACTAGGTGCACCAGTGCGACTTGCAAACATGTTTGCGTTATATTATTATTACCGCCGCGCCATTGCTTCATGATGTCTCAAATCTGCGGAGCTGTCCGCTTACTGCATTCAAATGAACGGTTGTCCACTCTCTCCTCTTAGCTTTAACATTTGTATTGCCGTACGGATGGTGCTCCTTCTCACCGTTCAATTATACTTTGAATAACTAAACTCCGGCTTACAGCAATCACTACATCGAACGCTCTCCAGTTACACACCGGACTTAAAAGTCAACTACCAGTATTAATTTCACTAAAAATGAATACTGGTATAAACAAAGTTGTGTTGGTAGTATGGGTTTGCGAGGGACGTGTTGTTGGATATTATTGTAGTTATGTTTGCACATATGTTTTGCTCCTCGTTCATTGCTCGTTTGTCCATCTGCGCTTGTAATCACCTCGTTACATGATCAACTAAAAATTATTAATTTTAATAATATTGTGATTTAATAATGTTCGATCTAGCGTTAGCTAGGTATGCTAGTGGTAAATTTAGCTAACTCAGTGAGGGGCTTATGATACCTTGAAGTTTGGAAGGGAAATAAATGTCTTAGTTGTTCTGGTGCCTAAAATATTTGAATGGTCATTGTTTCGCAGTCAAACATTTGATGCAAGACTTCAGACGATCATCTAACCTGGCAGTGGCACCGTGCTACTAAGCAATAATGTGTCACATCTGGGCAAGTTTCCCAGTGAGAGTTTCAATAAAAAATAAAAGGGAGACAAAAAGTGCTCTCAGCCAGGCTGTAAACTTTTCAACTAAATCTAGTGGGCCATTAGGCTATAAATTAATAAAAGCTATATCATTTATAGTTGTGTCATTTAATTTAATGTTTTAAAAATAGGCCTACCTATTGATATGAACTCAGAACGCCGGTGTAGGCACACATGCACTAGCCTGGTGTAACTAGACATACATCTTTTATTTTCACTGTCATGTAGTGTCCACTTCAACATCTGACTAGAACATATTCGATGCATGCATATAACAGATACACGCAATAAACCCATGCTTAAAGAAATCATGTATCTTTATGATCTCATATTTTCATTTGAATATAGAGTAGTGCTGGGACGATTAGTCGACGTAACAGACGTCACCGGTTACGTAAATACGTCGATTTGCTAAATGTACCGTCGA
>JAODOY010003108.1:0-11739 GCA_025399855.1 Forbesichthys papilliferus | reverse complement strand
TCCCCTCCTCTCCTCTCCTCTCCTCTTCCCTCCCCTCCCCTCTTCTCCTCTCCTCTTCCCTCCCCTCCCCTCCCCTCCTCTCCTATTCCCTCCTCTCCTCTCCTCTCCTCTCCCTTTCTCTCTCTCTCCCTCCAGAACCAATGTGTCGAGAGTGAGGATGCCATGCGGCGGCAGAACGAGGAGATGATGGCGTTGGTGATGGAACAGTACAACGGCATGTCACTTAGCATGGAGGATGAGAAGAAGGCCAAGCTGGGGCAGCTCTATGACCAGATCGTCTGTTTCCAGGAGAGCATCGACTCTGCCAAGGCCACTCTGGAAACCACTGACCGGGAGGCAGAGACTGACGCGCGGGTATGTCTGAATGGGCCATCGGTATGGACTGTGGATTTTATTTGAGACATGTACTGTAAATTGCATTGTTGTGTACAGCACTTTGGTCAGCATTGGCTGTGTTTAAAATGTGCTTAATAAATAAACTGACTTGAGTTGACTTGACTTAGATGTGTAGATGTCCCCTCTACCCCCACCCAACCCCGTGTTTGCGAGTAAAACTAAAGGTTCCCTATCATGAAAAACGTTTTTTCACTTGCGCTGTCAGTGCTGTTTTTTGAAGGGACCTGAATGGGCTGAACTCATTTTTTAAACATGTCATTTTGCTAAGTATGGTGTAGAAACGTTTGGCACCAGGTGTTACATAAACACTATCCTCACACACTCAGTCAGATAGCCAATCAAGTTAGGTTGATTTCAACAACCTGCTTGATTTAGTTAAGTTAAGTAGACAAGTTTAATGTTCAGCTCGAACAATAATAATAATAATATAATTCTGTATATAATGAGATCTCATGCAGTAGTTTGGTCAGTTACTCTTATGTCTATGTGCTGATGCATTTCTGATCAGTTATCACTTACTGTGTCCTTCTAGTCCCCTGAAGACATTGAAACCAGGTAATCTGCTTTCAGTGAATGGAGTGTGTGATAGTGTGGTTTGCTCACATTGATTTACCAGACTAGAGGGAGTGCCAACATTACAGCATGCTGTTTTACGTATGATAATTACAGTATGGTCTATAGGATTGCGTTTTTCTCCTCACATCCCCTACTAAACTTTTCTAGTCTCTATGCTTCGGGGCTAAGAACCTTTGTCATGTGGTCAGGCTCAAAATTGCTCTGCTGAAGACCACGTCTCTAGAGTTGGGTCCCAAGGGCCTCTTGGTGTTTGAGGACTATGCAAAGGGAAACGCCTCCAGCTCACATCTAGCACGGCGTCAGGGAATCCCAGGTAGTGCTCCATACGCATCTTCACGAACGCATTTTAAAATCTGCACTCGAAACCTTGAGTTTTGTCTACGTGCATTTGGGCTCATTGTGTTGTTATCATAAGAATAAATCATACAAATACCAACAATGATGAATGTCCCTATGTAACCCTTGTCTCTGGTCTGTACCTCAGTGCCAAACAAGCCCACCTTGCAGCCCCAGGAGCAAGGCTCTGCCACCTGCACCAGCGTCACAGTGTACTGGACAGTAAACCCTGGCGATATCATCGACTGCTTCCAGGTGTACTGTATGGAACACCCACACGGAGGTGAGCCCTTCATCACAGTCTTCAAGTTATTCACTCATACAGTGCAATATGGTGGGGGATGGGCAGGGCATCTTGTATGCACGCATGTGGTTTTATTTTGAACAAATAATAAAACTAGGGGGCAAAACCCGCTTTGAGAGCCGCATACTGCGGCGCCATGCGTCACGCACGCGTCATGTCTAACCCCCCGCTGGTCCCAGCTGTGTCTGAGGAGTACCGCGTTACGGTGAAGGAGAGCTACTGTGTCCTGGAGGAGATGGAGCCCGACAAGACCTACAAGGTGTGGGTGATGGCTGTCAACCACACAGGCTGCTCTCTGCCCAGCGAGAGGCTGGCATTCACAACCGGTCAGTCCACACAGCAGACCTACATGTAGGTTAGAATGACATTGGATTGGACCAGTGAATCTGTGGAGGGTGTGTGTCCCCCCCGACCCACAAGGTGACAGATGTGTCCCCTCTTGTGTGTACTATAATGCTGCGTCAGCCCCGTCGGTGCCCGTGATCGACACGGAGCGCTGTAGCGTTCTGTGGGACTCGGCCACGCTGCGTTGGAGCTCCGCCGGGCCGGCGACCGGCCTGACGTACACGCTGGAGTACAGCCGCCAGTACGAGCTGGAAGGAGAGGGGCTCAGGTGTGTTCATGTGACCTAGCACGGGAATCATTTGGGCTTGTGTGATTGGTGGCGCTTGAAGAATGCCACTCGGAAAGTGTTTGCAGCAACATATACAGTGCAAGCGAGTTGCGTGTGTCTCTGTGACTTATCTGTGGAAGTTATCTGCACACATTTGATTCTATACAATGCAAGAACACAATGGTATGTCTGTATATCTTCGGCACCAGATGAGATGGAGCCTTTAAAGAACTGCTAAATGCAAGCTCTATTTTTTACAAGCTGAGGAAGCTTCATTGCGCCATTATGACGATTCATTTTCATTGGACTTGTTTCATTTAGGTCCATCTCGGGTATTAAGGGGACGGAGCAGAAGGTTCCGTTGCAGCCCAATGAGAACTACCTGTTTTACATCAAAGCTGTCAATCAAGCAGGAGCCAGTGAGCAGAGTGAAGCTGCACTCATATCCACCAAGCGTAAGAACATGCGCACGCACGCGCACGCACGCGCACGCACGCACACGCACGCACGCACACGCACACACACACACAAATGAATAACTATGGGAATAAAAAATAAAATATGAATAACCCTTATGAATAGCATAACTGTTTCTTGAACCCTTGTTTCAGGCATGAGGTTTCAGCTGTTGAAGAACTCAGCTCATTCTTGTCTGGAGCTGTCAGAGGACCAGACCACCATTCATTATGCTGCAGATTTGTATGACAACACATTAACTGCAGAGGAACAGTGAGTTAAATAATTATCCCACACACTCTTTTGATTCATGCTACACTGTGAGATGTGCACGCTTTATGATCAACGAGTTTGTGTTTCAGGTACCCATTCATATTGGGGGAGTTATTGCCATCACAGGGACGATACTATTGGGAGACCATTGTCACAGGCTGTAGTGCGTACAGAGTGGGAGTGGCTTATGAGACGACCGATCGAAACAGTCCTTTGGGGGAAAACAACGAGTCTTGGTGTTTGCGTCGCATCTCTACCCCATCCAGGTAAGCATTCAGCAATTCCTTATATCTCTTTATTTTTGTTACATAAAGCACTTCACCACTTAGACCTAAATCCACGCCCTGCTCTCTTTTCTTTGCAGTTGCAGGTTCCAGGTGTTCCATAATACCATCCAGTCTGACATGTTAGTGACTGAAATGCCGGAGCGCCTGGGAACTCTGTTGGACTATCAGCATGGCCGCCTGTCCTTCTATAATGCCCAGACAGGCCAGCTGCTAGGGACTCTCAGCCACAGATTCAGCCAGCCATGCCACCCTGCTCTGGGCATGGACATGCCAGGCAGGCTTGAGCTCTGCTTGGCCCTGGAGGTGCCAGAGTTTGTCAACCGGAGCTAGTGCTGATTCTTAACTACAGCCTCTATATAGTAATAAATACAAAGCTCATGCTTCAAATCGAGTGATTAACGTCACCCTCCTCGATTCGTGTCTGGATACCTTGTGGTTGAAACTAGCTTTACAAATGCATTCTTTTTTTAAAGGGTATGTCTCATACCTGAGTGGCTGGTATTCCTGTATACTCCTCCCACAAACAACTCTTGACAGCTCACACTGTTCTCCAACCCTCAACATATAAACACCTATGCTGTTGTTCTTTGTAAACAATGAATTGGGGCAGAATTTTTTAGGGAATTATGCAAGGAGTATACTTAAAATGGCAACATTTCCTCATGCAGAAATAATGTAGTAGTAGTAGTAATGTAGTTTTTTTTTTAGTACGATCTTTCAGCACAGTGCTACGCTAAAACAGCAAAGGTCTTGTAAATATTGACACTAAAAATACACAAGTTAATTCAATAGTTTTGTCAGAGACATCTTTGACAAAACTATGTGCCTATGTGTTATTTGTCAGGGTAGGAGTGAGATATTATGTTATGAACACAATGTATGCTGCTTTGTAGTGTGATGGTCAGATATAATGAAACTGCTATTTAGTTTTGTTGTGTCTGATAGGTACTGACTAAAGTGAACACAACACTATGATCAGGATTGAAAATATTAAACTTTAGTCTGTCAAAAGTTTTAGCTTTATATCACCATTACTTATGCTGTTGCACCTTAAAACTGTATTTCATATTGTGAATAGGCTACTGTTTAATGTAAATAACCTTTGTAAACAGAGCAGTTAAATATTTTGTAATAGGTGATTACTATCTGATTTAGTTTAATATTTTATTTTCCCTGTCTTGTAAATGATGAAGTCTGACTGACTATTGAGTGAAAATATTTTTTCTATTTGTGCAACCAGACCGATTGATGTTTGACATGGATTGCTATTGGCTATTATCATCTGCATTTTAAAATAAATCAATATCCACAAGAGGGCGCTAATGCTCTGCTATTTATGACATGGTTAAAGAGATTAGTTCGATTTATTAAAAATATTGAAATATTATACATGTACACGTTTCTTATTATAATGTAAGCTCCACACTTTACAATTAGCAAGTTTGAATGATTATACATCAATCTTCACCTTCTGTTGTTTAATTAAACTATGAAAGCAGTTAGTTAACTTAATCCTCATTGAGAAAGAATTTTCCAAATGGTCACTGAATATTTTTAACCATCCAGAATTACCAACATATCTTAATGATCTTACAAATGTGTGTATAAGGAAAGGGCCTGTTGTGCCTCTGCCTTATTGCAGTAAACGTGGGACAATATATGTTCAGGCTACACAGATTCCTCTCAGCTCAATTGCTCTTATTTTCCATGTCTTAGGCCAGAGCCAAATAGAGAACTCACTATCCTCCTAGTTTACCACACAATCTGAATGACATCAGATGAAACCTGTGATTATAGATACTTATTCAGAACAATGTGGCTCAATAGCACACCTTACTGCTCTGACGTGGACAGATGATCATATCGGGTACAAGAGTAAACAGACTAATTTCACTCAGAGGTGCAAAATTACTTTCGGTGATTGGAGTATCACATTTGTATTACAATATTAAAATGGACAACTATCCACACATAATAAATAACAGCAAATGTGACAATGATTCCTTATGGCAACATGTCATGGTCATGAAAAACCTTTTGAGCATACAAACACAGCTTTACAAAGCTCGTAAAGGGACACATACACAAGATGTCTTTGTATGTACAGTGTGTTCACTGTCCCACAAGGGTATATGACAACAAATATAGCTCACATTTTGAGAATCCAGTAAGTTAAAAAGAATGTAACAAAGTGAATTCAGGCCTTTCAAAAATAATGTGAAGTTTTTGGCCAGGAAGAAACAAAACTGAAATGATCTAATAATGCATTCAACTGGGATAAACACAATCTATTAGGAACATGACAATGAAATACAGTTACATTTACTGTATATAGTAAACAGACTGTCACATAAAATGCATAAAGGCTGCTCTTGAGACATTCCTAAATGTAATGCGATGTCTTCTTACTGCTTAGCAAGCAATATTATTAAAAGTCTAACAAAAAACAGTCCGATTGATAAAGCTCTTCTTACACTTGATATATTACTTCTGAAGTTTACTTTAAAAGCAATACACCTTAGTCCCAAATATTTCAAATTAATACATTTGAAATGTTTAAGCATAATATACCACGTATGCAACTATTTGTCTAATAAAGTATATATTGTGAAAATAATGAATTCATCTGAAAAATTCACAAAAAACTATTTTGGCAAGTAGGTTATTTAAAGCTTAACAGAAAAAACACATTGCTTACACAAGGTGTGATAAAAGACATAAGAAATTGATTTTTCTTAAGGATGTAATATTACATTATACAAATTAACAGGAGGGGTCTGTCCTTATAGCAAACTACACGTTTGAGGAAAAAAGTCCTAAATATAATTAAACAAACTCAGCCAAGATTAACCACCTACATTTGCTGAATTACAGTAGTAAATCTACCCATAAAGTGCTGGTAATGCATGCAGATAAATGAATACCCAAAACTGTTTAACCACAGACACCCGAGCCCTATATTTGTGCACGTCAGTGACCACATTGCCTTAACAAATCACAATTTAATACCCTAAATGTTAAGGTGAGAATGTAGCTAGAATATATAATGATTATTATATCAGCTGTTTTATAAAAATAAATAAAAAAATAATAGTGTTCCTTGAAAAAAGGACACTGGAAAAGGAATGCAGGAAATGAGAAAAACTGTCCCAATCAAAGAGGTCTGTATATCGTAATTATAGTGCCACCCATTTCCCTGGCTGGACTCATCATTATGTGGTTCTTGTCTGAACTTCCAGAAGCTTCCTCATTAAGCAATACTTATTATTCCTTCCCAAACCACACAATCTCCTCAAAACCTTCCACATGCACTGATCTTTCTTAACAATCCCGTACGTTCCCTCCATTATAATGATATACTTGCATTGTCAGTAATGAATTCAACTTTAATAAATATTCCATTAAGTTAATTCTTAAGCCATAGTCCTGGGATTTGCTCAAGTAGATGAAGAATAACAGAGGGTTTCTTGACTGTTAGGTACTCTTCTTTCATTTCCAGGTTGACGGTTAAATGCTTAGGCAGGAGTGGAGCTTTTCTCATTGGTCAGACTCGGTTTGGGGTCTGGTCTGCGGGTTTTGTGCTGAGGGCTGCTTCGAAGGTTGTCATCCATCTACAATGCAGAACATATCGTTTACATGGTGTAGACATGCACAAGAATAATATGGACTAAAACCAACAAATGTAGACCAAGTTTAAGATACACGTGGAAAGCATACTGTAGTATAGCACCACTAGTCAGATTATATTTATTTATTAGATATTTCTTTCATCTGATTTGTTTTATGGATTTTATATTTTTATTTGACATTATACAGTACATGTACTGTTCATGGAACATTGAGATCATGTTTGTTGTTTCTCAATATGTAATAACGAACTATGATGATTATTCGCTACTGCAAAACATATCTGCATACAGGAACAATAAAGTAACCAGAAACTGAACTAGCAGCGGCACATTTAACATGGACCACTTAACCCAAACCTCACACAAAGAGGAAACGTTAAGCAGTAGCACCTTCTCTATCAAGTTGGACTCTTTATTTACAAGTTGAGTTAGTTTTTGTAGGTTGGCATCCAGGGTTTCCTGAACAGGCTGAGGAGAACCTGCAGAAACACCAAGTACGGAGACGTCCACAAAAAGGACAGAAGTAGCACACAGTAGACACCAAGACAGGAAAAGATAAGTGTTAAAAACAGTGAAAGCTAGTTGGAGAAGATAGGCAGCAGTAGAAACTACGTCAAGAAAAACATGAATGGAGAATGTTAATTCAGCCATGTTTTTCTTGTAAAAGCTACAATACAAGTAAGGAATGGGGCGGCATTCCTAGTGGAAAACACACAGCAGGCATAGTTAGATTAAGGACGCGGTTCTTTCTAGATTAGTAAAGACAGAACACTAGGACAGTTAAAACTACCATGTGAGACGAAACATATAAGACGACTTCACTCCTGCTTGAGTGAATGGCACTAATAGCAAATAGCGCTATTGTTAACGCATGGTAACATCTCCCAAACCATTCCCTGTTGTGTTCCCGCAATAGACTTTGGAAGGTTTATTAATATAGTGCATGTCTGCAAGAAAACAGGTACGACTTGTGGCCGAGTCACTGCACCCTTCCCGTAGGTGCTCTGACCGTTCTGACACATCTGAACGGTGATGTCGGACTGAGGAACAAGCGGTCAGCTCTGTGGGTGTTTAAGAAATTGTCCGAAACAAGCAGCAAGCCTTACCAGGATGGCTAGAGTTAAAGTATACTGCGAGGATGTTGTCACAGAAGAGTGTGAGGTTTGTCAGCTGTCTGAGGTGGCTCTGCAGAGGGCTGCTGGGAAGACTGGCCTTGTGGAGTGGAGCCACAAAACCAAAGACAAAGGCATCCAGACTGCCAGGCCTATAAACCAGGTAGAAACATATATTTTTTTAAATCAATGAATGAACAAACAAATATATATACTGTATATAAACACACACACACACACACACACATATACATGCATTTTTTTAGCAGTGGGCCAAAAGGACTTACATGTTGCCAAAAAAGTAGTTTGCTGTCCCTAGTCTGTGAGAGAGGAGATTGAGGCACTCTTTAGCATCACTGTAGATCTGAAGGAGGCCAACAGAGGTCACCACGTTACACCACAGTCACTACTACGCGCACTGTAATTGAAGTGGGCATGTTTGCAGAGTGGCTAACCTAGTAATGGCTGGCACACACCGGTAGGTAGGCTAGTGTTTACCTTGCCCTCCACCTCTGTGATCGTGTGTAACGGCGACTCTCCTTTCATCAGCAAGATGCGCGAGACGGCTTTCCTGGAATGGCAAATGGGAACCAGGAAGTTGAGGGGGAACGGCGAGTGTGAAGCAAACCATGGCCGCGTCAGATTTGCATAGTTCTCTGCATCCACCCAGAACGTATGTAACTGCGAAGCACAGAATGTCCACGCTCTCTCTCAGTTTACAGTGCACGTAGATTAGCAGCTCTTAACACTGGGAGCAGAAAGGGATTGTGCTTCTCACCAGAGCTGGCTGTAGTTTCTCCTCCAACAGCGCGATGTATGCCATTGTGTCTGCTCCTTGTCTGGCTGTCAGCTCATAGTCTGCGTTAAACCTCTGACAAGAAAAAACACCTGTAATAATGTAGATTGGAGCGCTTTACGATGAGCGGGCCCTGGGTGTGATCAGACGTACCTGTTTCCTCAGGAAGTTGAGAATCTGTTTAGGTTCCGTTACTATGGAGTCTCCACAGACCAGCTCTGGGGCTGTCACTTAATAAAACAATGAGAAACTACATCATTTATTTGTATATCTGACATAGACCTAATTACTTTTTTCTCTCTAGTGTCTATTCGACTACGTGCATGCAGTGATCTTATAATAATCTATATGCTTGTCATGTAGACCTCACATCATTTTAAAACCCAATAACATGCATGGAAAGAACAAAAGTCGATAACTAACCTGTTAAGGTCTTCCATGTCCAGTCAACGGGGGAAACATGGATCTTTGCTCCAGAGAATTTTGCATAAGCCTGGAAGAACAAATTGAAGCAAATAAAAGAAATAGGCATAATGAATTAAGCATATTATATGGTTTATAATAATACATCTGACATTTTTGGCAGAGCAGATTGGTAACAGACAGCAAGGTATTAACAAAACAATTGTTTCCACATGAGTGCTACTAGGGATGTGTAGCAACATGATCTGTGTGTGTAGCTGAATTATTGTCATTCAAGTACAACAACTATTTGCAGAATGTTTAAGGTTACAAAAATATATTGTACTAGCCATACGTTGGTATGGTATGGTATATGAATGCTTTATGGCAACACTGCATTTTATCCTGGCAAAGGAAAGTTGCAACTGCTTTATTTTACCAAATGTTGATAAAAGCATACAAGACGAAGGTGATCAAATTATAACAAATTGTCTTATAATGTTTGCTAAATGTATCAAGTGCATTACCTATAGGATTTGTTATGTAGCTGCACTAAAACATTAAAAACAAATGGTAGCAGGCTGACCTTGAAATGAAAATACAGTCAATCGTATTCTACAGACACTTAACTGAGCTATCATCGGTATGGTAATATGAAATATACAGTACGGTAGCCTATCAAAGCAGTTACAATGTGTAAGGTGCTATTGTTTTTCGGCAACTACAGTACATCCGTATAACAGGCAAAGTGCAGCAGCTACGGTAGCCAAGCCGAGGAACATCATGAGAATCGGCGAGAAAGGTGACAACTTCACGACATCACATATGAAAGTCCAAATGTCATAATAACTGAATTTATCAGAACATCGTTTGTTCAATCTGAGCAGTTACCAGGACAACGAGAGACTCAGTGTGGACAGACGGCAAGCCCCAGTCGCCTCCCCAACATCTCAGGTCCATGGAAGTCGCCATATTTCGTATTATGGGAGCAAGGGAGTGACGTCACGTCACGTCAATACGGAAATTCGGCATGTTCAAAACGCATCTTCTCGTCTCCTCCTATGGTCTCCTCGCACAGTGTATGTAAGGTTGTACATGACCCAACACTACAAGCATCACCATAACACCAAATATATTGTCTAAGTTGACTAGCTTTTAAAATTAATTTATATTTAAACAAATGTTGCCATTTTCCTGCATTGTGCATTAGGCCTACTGTATTATGCATAGCAGATGTAGTCCAAACTATGTGCTGTTGTCTATAAATAACTTCTCAATTTGTAAATTATCTTTACTGCCAGTTTGAAATCAAGGTAATTGTGTGAATGTGCATACTTTTTATTTGTATCAATCGTAGACTAATAGCTACGCCCTCAGTCCTGATTCCTCATAAACAGGCCAAGGGCAGTGTGGAATCCATCCAGAGGTTGGTGGTCTGCTCTAACTGGCCAGCCGACTGGATCTAGACGTGCAGACATCAAACTGACGTTGAGAATGCACTGACGACTGGTAAATGTTTCTACTTGGATGTGGCCAGCGACAAAGATGTTGAAATGTTCTTGTGGTTAGAACGGTACAATCTGAGTTGAGTAGGCTACCAGACATCTAGGTTTTATTACAGTATTTCTCAGTCCCTTCAACACAATTTCTGAAAGAATAAACACATACTCAAAACTGTAAACACAAACACCACTACAGTAACGTGTTTACCACAACAATAGGTTTCACCTGCAAAAGGCCCTCCTCAAAATTCAAAACTCATGTTTCACTTACACCAAATGAAAATGTATCTTATTGCATAAACAAAGGCTCATAAAATACTAAACATCTGTGTCAAAATGGCCTTCACTAGGAAAATAGTCAAAAGATTAAGTCGCACATAATACTGCAATTCTCAATAAATGTAGTTTGACAAAATATCTTACAAATTCATGCATGTACAGTAAAGTAAAACAATGATAAAGCACTGTAAATATGAGGTGGTCAAGCTGTAATGCTGTAAAATCCAACCTTCCAGCCACTCAAAGCCCTGTACAAGATGACCTCACATTCACTCATTCTAACACCAATGGTGGTTTCAGCCATGCAAGGTGCCACCTGAACACCGGGAGCGGTTAGGTGCCATTGTGATGAAGGTGACGTCATAATCAATTGATTTCTGAGCCAATTACTGACATTTGTGTTTACTAGTTTGCAGAAATTAGATAATGTGTTTAGTTTTTTAGATAATGTGTTGAAGCAATCTAGAAATACTGTAATGCATTCCGGGTTTAAATAAACTGTCCCCAAGCTGGTTATTCCACATATTGATATCCCATAAGAGTGTTTCATTGTAGAATATATAAAATACATATAGCAGATAAAATAATACTGTATACTGGACAATAGCCAATGCAAGAATATTAAAATAACAGTAGGCCTGCACTATTTGTACTGTATTTCAATATGAATGCATATTGACTATATTGTTTTATGTTGGCAAATAACACATAGTAAGTAAATGGCTAACTTGCAAAGGTTATATATATATAAAAAAAAAGAAATAAAAAAAAAAGATAT
>JAODOY010003107.1:0-11741 GCA_025399855.1 Forbesichthys papilliferus | reverse complement strand
GGGGGGTGAGGGCAACGAGCAGCAACCAACTCACATATTAAGTGTCACAACAGCCAAGGTGCACATTGTCATTATGCTCTATAAAAGGGATATGTGATTTGATTTCTTCCCACACTGTTTCCAAGACAAGTTTAACACACGAAGAATGCCCAACTGCCTAAACAATTCTGATCTCATTATGCCATGCCCTGTTACTTAGTTACAATCTTGTTGAGAGCTGATCAATACAGCCATAGTAATGCAATTGTGGTGGTGCTGTGACGAGATTAGGAAGGTGATCCTCCCAATTAGAACTTGATTGACTAATCATTCTCACCTGTCTCAGGATGGACAGATTATTTAAAATGGGCACTGAGCAGCAAAAACAAGAAGATTCTATTTTTATAAAAGTACCTGCCATTCACAAACAGTTTCAATGTGCGGCTCCCCAGATGGACTTGTGACAACAATTCATCTGGCATGTCATGTTAAATAAATCCCACTGGCGATTTGAACCCTGCTCCCACAGATTACAAAACAAACCCCTTAGCAAGGACAGCTAAAGTAACCTGACATGCCAGAGGAATTGTTGTCACAAGTCCATGTGGGAAGCCATACATTGAAACTGTTTGTGAATGGCTGCATTTTCAAAAAAATACTTGGCAGTTGATTGGATGAACCATCTGGTAATTTTCGCTGTCGGCACCATGGTCGACACACCTAAACCACGCCCGTATAGCTATAAACACGACGCTGATTAGAAAGTTCAGTTGCTACTCGGACACATTCATAATGATTCCAAGGTTTTCCAGACTGAAGCTTGCGAGATCAGGATGGTATCGCAAGGCTAAGGCTAAAGCCCAAGGGCTTATCAGATGTCCCTGATTGCCACAATAAAAGCAGGCACCCGTAGACGCCCTGCACTGCCTCTCGGCTGCGGAGAGCTTGGTGTGGTCCACCTGCATGGGCTCGGAGTCACCGGTAAACACCGGTGACGCAGCAGAAGGACGGCGGGCGTCTTGTTCAGTGTTCGTGTAAGTGGGCCCAACTGCACCCCCCTGCCTGCAACGCAGGCGTAGGCTCTTGTCGATGCAGGAGGCCATGTCCACCAGGCCGTCAAAAGAGGAGGGGAGTTCCCTGGCTGTGAGTTCGTCCTTGACGGCCTCAGCGAGGCCAGCATAGAAGGCGTCATAGAGCGCAGTGGACTTCCAGCCACTAGTGGCAGCCAAGGTGCGAAGTCAATGGCATAGTCAGAAACAGAGCGCCCTCCCTGCCGCATCCGCAGCAGCTCATGTGCCGCCTCTATGCCCTCCTTGAAGTGGTCAAAAACCTTTCTCATCTCCTTGGAAAAGGAGGCGAAGTCCCAACAGGCAGATGAATCGGTGTCCCAGAGTGCCGTGCCCCACTCCCTGGCCTTCCCCGACAGGAGTGTGATGACGTAAGCCACTCTGGCCTCCTCCGAGGAAAACGTGGTTGGCTGTTACTTGAAAATCAATGAACATTGCGAAAGAAAAGACTGGCACGTCTCGAGATCACCTGAATAATGCTCTGGGGGGGGGCAGACGAGGCTCCCGGGAGGAGAGAACGGGCAGCGCTGGTTCGGCGGAGGTCGACAAGCAGCTGGCGGTCGACGGGCTTCACCTTGTGCTGCTCAAAGTTTGTGTACCTGGGCAGCGAGGTCGGCCATTGTGGCAGCAAAGCTCTCCATGGACTTGCCTACATATTCCAGCTGAGCCTGGTGCATATCCAGTCTGTCCTCCTGAACTGACATTGTTTGGCTGGTGTCTGCTGGGTCCATCATTGGTCAGATCGAGGTGTCAGGTTCCGGAGAAAGGACCCACACGCAACACAAGCAGGTGACAGTTCACAAGATTTAATGTTATTCCACAATCCAAACTCACAATCAAAGGCAGTCCAAGGTCTAAATCCGGTATAAGCAAAAAACAGATAATCCAAAAGGGCAGGAAAACAGGCAGGGTTCGGCAACAGATTTAGCAAAGACTAGACAAAGTAACATATCAGGCAAGGTACGAAAACGACCTGCAACAGGTGTCAGCAGGAGCCGGGAGATATAGGCCGCTGGTGATTGCTGATCGGGAACAGTTGGTGCAGCCAGGATCTGGGGGAAGAGCGAGAGAGAGAGCGAGAGAGAGAGCAAGCGAGAGAGAGAGCAAGCGAGCGAGAGAGAGAGCGAGCAAGAGAGAGAGAGTGCGAGAGAGAGCGAGCGCGAGAGCGCTAGACGGGGGCACTGACAGCTTTATGATGCTTTAATTAATTGTCTTGTGATTTGTGAGTAAGTTTGCAGTAGCCTACTTGGTTTATCAAACAGGACAGGCATACTTGCTGCCTGCTGAGCTGCACTACAGATAGGTGTGTGTGATTTGACTGGAAGTTCAAGTAAGTGTGTGTGTGTGTGTGTATGACATAGTCTGTCTGGTGGGGTTCTGAAGGTTCTGTCAGGTGCCTGCAGTTTGCTGGGTGTTAATATTTTTGTCATCGTGTGGGCGTTACAGACGAGAAAAGGGCCCATACGTTACAGTGCCCAGGGGCCCCTGAGGGTACTAATCCGGCCCTGGATTTTTATATAATTTTATATCATGGGAGTATCCCAGTGGCTACAGCTAGAGCTGTATATTATGTTTTGAGGTTTGACGACTTCTGATTATGTATCTCCATTTCCCATGTGTGTATAGCTTAAACGGCACCTCACTTTGTCTATAGAGTGTTCAGTTCACGAGACATTACTGCAGACCTAACCTTCCAAGGTGCTCTTGAGCACCGGGCGCTGGAGACAGGCGAGAGCATGGACTAGGAGCCGGGACCAAGATGGGAGAGGAGCTGGCCTACTAGGTGCGGAACCAGCCAGTGAGCTGGAGGTGGAACAGAGGACGGAGACCAAACAGCCTCTGTTGGTGGAGGGAAAACAGAAAGCGCCTCGTCTGGCTCAGGGGAAACGAAGACAAGCTCGGCGTCTTCCTCCCCACCTCCTCCAGCATGGCCAGCCTCTCAGTCATGCCTGGTAAGTCGCTGAGTCCAGGTCGGGAGGTTATAGAGTCTTCCAGAAGAGAACCAAAAAATCACAGCTAAGTGGCATTAGTGGTGCCCAGTAGCGGCGGGAGGTGGAGAGAGCGAGCGGGTGGGCGTTCCCGTTTGGGATAGTGGTGGAGACGGGGAGGTCGCGGGCAGAACCGCGGGAGCGAGCAATGGAGGCGGCTGGCCATAGACACGCCGGATTTTACTCATGTGGCCTCTTCGGCGGCCACGAAATACGGTGAGGCGAGAGCCCGCCAGGAGGAAAGCCCGGTCCATTACCTGTGTTATTCATTTAAGTTTACCTAGTCTCCAAGGAAGTCAGCAGCTTTATGGTTTTAGACCACGCAAGTGCTTTGTTTTTGGAATTCTGGATTTATGGACACACACATGCAAGAAGCACCACGATGTACGCACCTCCATACAGCACGGGAGGTTCCCATCATTTATTATATCACGACCAAATAAAAATATGAAAAGTATTAGAATGGACTCCGCTCCTTTCCTATGCAACAAATAGGCCCTATTAGGCCTAGGTTAGGCCTAACACTATATCTGATTCTTCACTATTTCATAGCCTTCAGCATCACTTTAGGATGTTTGGCCAGTGCATGGTGGTGTGATAAAACCACAGAGCTATGGTACCTGCTGTGATGGTGATGCTGTTACTTTAGGAAGGTCTTGGTGATGCTGTGGGTATTTTACTGCCAGACTGCCAGGGTGGTAGATCCTCTTCCTCATTTTGAGTAGTACTGGATGAGTTATCTTGATGATAGAACTGCTATAAATAAGTAGAATAACCATAAAAAAAGTATTACTTATTTATAGTAGTACTTCATTATTTAGTGTATTCAGTTCATGTCTGTGTCTGCATGTTTGTGTGCAGTAGACTACATATTACATTACTACAAATAGGTAACAAATAGGCTACAGTACAATTGAGAGAGCATCCTATCTCAGTATATTATTGTTAGCCTATATTGAACTCAAATGTGCCTACTTGTTGGCAACTAGACGACATGTTGCCTGAGAATTTGTCTCAGAAACAAAACTTTAAGGATGTGTATGTCATCTTGGAAAAACCAGTAACTTAGCCAGATTTTGAAAGATAAAATCGAAAAAAAGCACCGCCCTTGCCTCAATCATCCTTCCTAAACCACGCCGCATTTGTCAAAGGAGCACATCATCTCTGCTACCGTGTTAAGAAATGGCTCAACATGTAAGAAAACAACACCAAACATTATAATAATGAATGTAAAAATAACTATTGTTATTACTCACACCTGTCAAGCTAGCGTTTTAGTACGTTTGTTATGAGTTCATCTGTATGCCTTCGATAGAATCCGCGGTCACTATAGTGCACAATTAAACAGAGTACGCGCAACGTAGCTAATGCAGACAGACAGTTAGGCCAGCTAATCGCTGAGTTCGGTCTGAACTTTATGACGGTTTTCATATTTCTGCGACTCTCACAGATGACGGATATTTCTAATCGTATTGTCAGAGCATTTAATTTGGTCATTGCTATCAGGGTGTAAAGAGAATTTCAAGAAATGAAACTAAATGTGCTTCTGAAGCAAATTACATACTTATCATTTAATGTAAGCCTGTTAATGTAGGCCAATGCTTTAGAAAAGCTAATTTCAGCATAATGTAGGCTAGCTTCAGGTTTAAATAGATAAGAGAAATGTGCCAGTGTTGTCACGTCACAGTCAATCTTCTTAAACACTGATTACTATCCTGCTTCATTTTACCAGATGGTTACGTCCTCTTCGTATTGGCATTGGCATGCACACGTGTGTACATGCACACGTGTATCACAACACAACTTGGCTAGGCGAGCTTGCTCCTGTCAAACGGCGTGCTGCGCCACGCCTGTTCTTCCGTCCACAAAGCGTCTACGCGTATTTTCTGACTATATCAACCAATACACATAATCGGATCTGCACCATTATTTGCACGTGTAATCTGAACGGCCAAACAATAGACCCAATATTGGCGTGGTTCTATCGTTGTATTAACTGCGGGGATAATGAAAGTGTCGTTGCAGTAGGCTACTGCGGCTTGACGCTGACGTCAGTGGCCGTTCAGTGGCGTTCATGATGTTGTTCAGTGGCCGTTGGGGGCTCCCTCATAGCTCGGGGCCCCAGGCACTTGCCTGCCTTGCCTGGCATAACCCGACGCCTCTGCACATCAGACAAGATTAACTGGACAAAGGTGGAATTAACGAGACTGGGCACACAGGGCAAGGACTGAGAGAAACACAAGCCTGACACAAGGTACGTCTAAGTAACCAAGTAGGAGTACAAAAAAAAAAAAAAAACTTCTGTGCAATTGGAAGCCTAATATTTTGTTTTGTTGTATTAAAATAATATGCTTTGGTGATATTGTGTCAAGAAAAATATCAAATCATTTAAATAACCTTTATTTTCATTGTGTACATTTTTACCCCAGTTGTGGTTATGGTTTATTTTGGGTGAAACAATGACAAACCACTAAAAATCACAGCTATATTTTGGTTTTCAGTTTAAAAGCAATGGTCTTGCCCACAATGTTCTCATGTCAAGATAAGTCCTAAGATACGAACCGACCAAAATGTAATGAACCAACTCAATAAATTTCAACACTTCACTACACCAACCAATGCTGGTTTCAGATTTATTGGATATTTTAGTTCACATTGGCATTATATTCCTGTCATAGCAACAAGAAAGTCAAGTGTCCCATCTATTGAATTATATACATTGCACAATGCCCACTTCTTATAATTAAAACAATAAATGATTGGTCCCTTAGCTGGATAATCCAAACAGAGATGCTAAATGCTGTGGAACACAAATTAATTTACATGAATTAAAAGCACAATTTGTTCAATTTTGAAAATAGTATGAAATAATTTCCAATCAATAAATATAAAAATTAATTATCTGTAAAAACCTCTCAGATTGAGATTACACAGAGGCTTTGTACATAAAACCAGTCTGGCTGAGGGAATGACCGAGAGATTACAGACAAGATACACAGCACTGCCAGAATCACAGTTAAATGAAATGTGAAAGCTGATGCCCTTTATGCACACAGATGTGTGCTGAATGCATATCCTCCCTGTGACAGCAGAGCTGTAAGATGTATACAGGTTCACGAATGCTTCTCAGACACAAAAGTATCGTCATGGATTCAGCACTGTCATCAGATTATTACAACAGAAAGTAGTTCCACACTCATTTGTTATCCCTAATTTAAATGATGCGTTCACAACTCAGGCTCACACCATGTTGGATGGTGCCCTCTAGGACACCTGGCCTGAACCTCCAAGGTACCAGAACTGTCCAAACATAAACCGGAGTTCACTTCAGAGCCAATCGAAAAGGTCCTAGGCTGTTCTGACTGTAGATATGCAGTTTATTGTATTAAGTCATGAATAACAAGATGCTTTTCATACATGTATTGTGTATGCAAGAACCATCACAGAACTGAATGGAAAGATACACGAGGTCTCTTGTGTTCATTTGTTTGGTCCAAACATAAGGAAAAGATGTGTTGGTGTACAGGAGGTGTGAACGCACCCTGCAGATGGACCATTACATCCTGATACGACCACACAACCTCATTATGGTCAAAATGTTTACTAAAACATTACAACGTAGTCAAGTTGGAAAGTGGATTATGTCCGCTCCATACTTTACCGACCAGTTTGGTCTCTAAACATTGCGTAGCCATGACAACGCGGTTGTGTCAGGCCATGAGGGCCTCTCCCTCCTCGGCCCAGAGGAGGTCCAGGGCCTCGGCCTGCCGTTGCTCCCTCCTGTGGATCCTGCGCAGGCGCAGCACGTAGAGCAGGATGGCTAGCACCACCACCAGGACACACAGGGAGAACAGATGGTGGTTGTACACGAAGGAGAAGCGCAGCAGGCCTGGGTGGCTCTGACGCAACGTCTCCTGCTGCAGGTCCCTGGGATTGTGGGATGGGGAAACACACATTACAGTCCGCTGGGGTCAAATCTGCTGTCACATTCAGGTTATTTTGTTACTTAATTTGGTAACACAGAATATTACATAGAAACATTTACACTGATTAATTAAAATACTTAAAACTGGAAATGATCTCGAAACAGATTTCTGCATATGAAATTACGCAATATATAGACGGCAACATTAGATATTGGTACGGAATGCGTGAATGCGTCCTGGTTTCCGTTAGTAGTATGTTCGTAGTCTGAGTAGTAGTTGACCAATCACATCCGTGTGGCCAGATGCGATTGGTCTGACTATTTAGCTTCTTATCAGCATTCATCTACTCTGAATCAAATGTGATCAATTTTAAAGCACCAATTCGTGCCTTTTCTTCATCAATATATGGTGGATATATCTTTATGTAAATTAAAGGAAAACAAACTCCAGGCACCAAGTGACAAAATATAATGCAGTAAGGCTCTCACACATTCATAGTTTAAATTCCTGCTGAGTCAAATAACATGGTTTTACTTCTTCTGTCCAATTTGTGGACAAAGTGTCTTTTGTTTGGGGCAGTAACTTCTTTAAATGTGGCTCACTGAAAATGTGCCACATTAGTGTGATTTGCTGAAACCTCTCAAATGATTTCTACATCCATTATAATCTTGATGAATGGCAACTAAAATTTAAACATTATTAAACATTATTACTATTATGTTGTAATTAAATAGTATAACAACATAACAGTATGAACGAACCCTAACATGAATATAATGTGTCAAATATAATATTTTCTCAAATTCACTGTATATTCATAGCCTTGCTCCACCCGAGATATTGTTCTCAGCAAAAGGTTTGTTGAGATTATAGTCTGGACTCTGGAAACACTGTTTACTTTAGCGTTCATATAGCCACTCTGGATGGTGGACCAATCAGTGACAAGTGGGAGTGGGTAATTACAATGCCAAGCATTTGTTTTGAATTAGTGGTAGTTAAATAAAGTCATAGATACAGTAATACAAACAGTTGTAGCAACACTGATTGGTTAAACGCTGCTCCAGTAATTACACTGACATTAGAATGCAAACACTAAACAATCACCAATGGAGTGTGTCCAGACCATACTCAAAGTGAATTTTGGTTCTGGTTATACCAGACCTCAGCAATTTCTACAATTGAAGTATCCTACTTTCCAATTTCACCATCGATAGAACATCCCATGTTTGAGCTGGTGCAGTGTTTTGTTTGGAGTTCTTGTGCCCTGGGACCACAATCACCCAGGATGCATAACGCTGACCAACCCCTGGTGAACCATAACTGTAAACGTTACATGAGTCCTCACCTGAGAGGCAGAAAGCGGGTCTTGAAGAGGATGGCCCCCAGTGTCCACTGGACCTCCTTGTCGTACACCAGCTGGGCAGTCTTCAGGCTGGGGTAGTCCCTGGGGAACCTGAAGCCTGAGTGGAGCACCTCAAACATCCAGGCTGACTTAAAGCACTGGTACCTGGGTGTGTGCACACGGCAGCAGGTCACAAACACTTACACACAGTGGAGGACATGTTGTTCTTACAGGGGTGGATTACAGAGAACAAAGGTGAGATGAGGCCAGACAATCTTACTTGACCCTGCTCATGTCGGCCTGCGGGGAGAACAGCTTGCTATCCAGTCGCTGTTTAAGTGTCGACCATTTGGTGGTGCAATACTCCTGTTAAGCATCAAGTCAACACCAGGAATCAGATGAGATCAGTTGTAGATAATGTGCTCCGACAAAGAACACAGTACTAATTCATTGACAAATTGCGTGTGCGGTACTGTTTATGTTACCATGGCAGCACTTGAGTATTTTTGACTGTCGTACTGTCCGCCTATCCTCAGAACATCCTCCATACAGTAGTAGAACTCAGAAAAGCCATAGAATTCACTGTTGCTGAAGTCAATGGGAGCCTGGAGACAGAGACATCAACTTCACTAACATTAAGAAGAACCAGCAAGCTTATTTAAAATGGATGTAGTTATATACAACTACATACATACTGTGCGTGTGCATATAAATAATTAAGTAGGCTTAAGTATACTTTTAGGATACTTGATTTGGCAAACTAAAACAGGTAGATAAAATAACATCTACACACTTGAGTAGACTTAATAATGGGAATTATTGCATATGTCACAGCAAATTTAGCTTCATTGATACATTTTCTACTGCTTCAGTTTAAACTAGATTTTAAACTCAGGAAATAGTTTCAAAATCAATTAATTGTTTTAAAACATTTTAATATGATTTATAACATTTTGATATGATTTATCAATCTAACGTTGAATTCAGCTATATATATCTTACAATAACGTTCTCGTGTGATTTATGAAACTATTCGTATCTCGTTAAACAAGCGTAAGAATGAAGAATCGCACATTGATAAATGTGGCGGTGGAAAATATTTAAATACCACGCCCTTATATATGCTGCAATTTGAGGCCTTGAGTCCCTTGCAAGGGACTCGCGCACCACTGTTGTCCTGGACGGTTTATGGTAGCCTTAATATAGGCTAGTATAGCTAATTTATCATAGCCTATACATATGGTTGGGGAGTTTATTAATGTGTCCATTTTAATTACGTTTCAGGTAAATCACAGATTTTATGGTGTTCAGCCTAAATAAAGTGAACCTGAAAAGTGTATTGAATAAATACATCGTATAATGTTGCACATTAAATGTATGTGTCCCGTAGGCTTTGGAATAACCTACCTGCCAAACATTAATAGGCTACTACATTTTAAAAGCAATATAATGAGGTGTGACTCCTTATAGCAGAGTCCCAAAATCTAATAGGAATCTACAGTATTCCCATGGAGGAAGTGGCCTTATAACAGCATACCTGGTAGACCCCCCCTAGAGACATGGTTCCATTATGGAGGCCCAAGAAGGGGCGGACTGCACCCTGGCACTGTGCCCAATTCCCCAGGCCCCTCAGGAACAGCGTGTGTCCGTCCCGTACTAAGGTGTCTGACACGTGGGCGGGCAGACAGGGGTCCAGGTATGGCTTGTCCTCGCTCTCACCCGTCTGGGCACCAGACAACCTGGTGGTCCAGGAACAGAGTGCAGTGAACTAGTCAATGCTATTGTCGTAGTGGCTGATGGGTTGCTAGTAACAGGATTTCCTGCATGATAGCATGATGCAGTGTGAGCATAACACAGATGATTGCTGCCCTCTAAGGGTTCTTTGGAGTACTGCAGAGGTTCACTGGCATTTCCAATAATGTAGTCTCAACCTCTTCCGTCCATTAGCACTAGTCACATAAGCAACTCTGTGCTGAATGTCTGATACATACAGTATGCCACTGTAAGCTTGACACAGGACTCTTGGGCCGTAGGGAAGAAATACGGTCTATTTCCATTGGCTGTTAGCGCTGTCACTCACAAGTATCTATCCGTAATGTCTGGTGCAACGTCACTGCTTTTTTTTACTCATTTAAAATGACATTTATTTTAAGCAGCAACTGTAACCTAAACATTTTACAGATTTACAAAACTCTAAACAGCCAGAGCCCTGTTACGTTTTCCAACAAATTCCTCATTGTAAGCTTAACATCTGACTTGGTCATTGAGTTACATTTGTCATCAATCAAAATACCTTGCTTGTCAAGTAGGCGGTACTGATGCAGTTAGCCAGCGCTGTGTCCCACACTTTATGTATGTGACAGCTCTACGAGACTACCAATAATGTAACATTTAGAAAATGAGGAGAATAATAAGAGGCAGGACAGTCTAGTGGTCTGGGTGTTGGACACCTGGAGTTGGTTGGCCTACATGTAAGCATATGTGAGCACGATGTCTATCCCTGATTTGTTCCAGTGTGTCATTGTACTCGTAAGTCACTTTGGATAAAGGCATCTGCTAAATTACTTAATTGTAATTTAGCATGAATATATATTAAAAAAAAACTAAAAAAAACACAAGTACTCAATAATAAATTCTTCGCCCACAGTAGGTTATACCTGCAACTGTATTTGTCAGCCATTCTCTTACACAAAAGATCATTTTAACATCTTCACTTAACCCATCTGCATGATCCGATCCGATGAGCTTTGTAGACACATTAGAAGTCAATGACCTAACAATATGTGAAATATATAAAAATGTATTTGTATAGCACTTTTCATACAAGAATTGCAGCTCAAAGTGCTTTCACATCAGTGGGAAGACTTAATTAGGTACAAATTCTAGTAGGTTAAACAAAAGTTAACTTCAATGTAGGTGTTGCCACAATGCATAACTGGAGCAGTAAAGTCCTGATAATGATGAGCGTGTGTACCTGTTCTTAACCATCGTGCTGTTGACTAGGTGGTCCTCGTAGCGCTGGCGCGCCATGTTTCCCCCAAAGCCCAAGAAAGTGGTGACATACACCCGGTAGACATGCTGCGTGTGCTCCACGTCACAGCCCAGGTTGAACTCAGCCAGCAAGCTCTTTCCTGCCTCCTCCTGCAATCCCACATGTGGCCCGTTAACATTACAAAGCTGCCATAACGGCACATGAGCCAGTCAATGTATCCAGAGAACACACTACCACTTTAGGACATTTACATGTATTGTGTTTATAACGTAGAGTCAGGGATGGTGGAGAAAGATGTTTGAACAAATGCGACTCTCCCTTCAATGCCATAGGGTGCTACTTTGAAAACTCCACCCCACACAATACCAAGGCTAGTGTGGTCTGCACCCCTCTCTCTCTCTCTCTCTCTCTCTCTCTCTCTCTCTCTCTCTCTCTCTCTCTCTCTCT
>JAODOY010003106.1:22801-33900 GCA_025399855.1 Forbesichthys papilliferus | reverse complement strand
ATGATCACTGCAACTCCACGAGGTGAGATCTTGCATGGAGCCCCAGGCCGAGGGAGATTGACAGTTATTTTGTGTTTGGTGTCGGTCTTGGCCATGGTGGACAGTTTGGAATCTTATTGATTATTATTGCTTATGTGGACTACTTATTTCCCTCATTAAAATGCAAATCAATTTATAACATTTTTGACACTCGTTTTTCTGGATTGTTTGGTTGTTAGTCTCTCACTGATTATAGACTGATAATTTCTTTGTTAGTGGGCAAACGTCCAAAATCAGCAGGGGATCAAATACTTTTTTTCCTTCACTGTATAAGGATGACGACAACACAGGGATCACCTTCGAAGGATGGAAATATCCTGAACCATTTGAAATAGTCATCCATCAAAATATGCTGTATATGCTATGGAGAGAACCTGTACAGAACACACACAAGCTGAAAACTTGGAACAGTCGGCACTGCACATGGTGTGCTCTTACAGCCGAAAAAGTACGTGTCATTAAATGTATTTCTGCACCCTTTCCACATAATGTGTGTATGTTAACTTAGCAGGACTTGGCATATAATAATGTTTGGTGCTGCTGTCTAGCCTATTGTACATCTGTGAAATGTTCGGCTGGACCACAGGAGAGCTCTCCAGCCTTCCTGATTAAATTCAGCAGCACAAAAGACATTCAGCCTCTACACAGGACCGGACTCAATGAGGTATGACGTTCTTGTTCGTGCATGTTGTTGTACAGTTCCACCATACAACAGCATCTTACTGTATAGGCTCTCTCTCTCTCACTCACTCTCTCACTCACTCACACACACCACCCTCTCTGTGTTTCTCATGGACAAAACGGCAAGGCTTGAGTTCTTTATATTTCCTCACCTCACAAACCGTGCTGTATCATACACCGATCTGTCTTACATTAATGCATCGAGGGGTGTAATTCCAATTTGTTTCAAAGCAACTATTAATTTGCCCATTTCAAGGCCAGGCAGGAGGGATCCCCCTGTAAAATCACTGAACTGTGAAAGACATTATAGCGGAGGGCTCAGCTTTTTTGGTAAGCAGACACGTGAAATGGATGGGCTTTGATGGCAGGCGCCCGCGCCCGCCGACTTTTGAGCCGGGCTCCCTGTGGTCCCGATACCAGCATGCTATCTGAGAGGATGTCATTAGGCCTGTGATAACAGCCGCAGGCGCATTAATGACGGAGTAGCCCGTTCTGCCACACAGTGCCCCGCCAATCTCCCGTTTACAGCCGCGGCATACTAAGCAGGTCCTAATGACCCCGCCCGTGCACAGTACACAGAGAGGTTCTCAACAATCAGCTTTTAAGAGCCAAGAACAACACCGGTGTCTTGATGGTGCGCGTTCATGTCCAGGTTATAGCGCCGCCGTCATGAGCAGAGATGCTACAACAGAGCAGTCGAAACGTGCTCGCTCAGCGAGCGGCTTCAATGGCGGCAGTGGTGCTTTTTAACATTACTTCTTAAACCTACAGAGATGAGATGGTATCGATGGACATCCGTCATTCTTCTGCCTGAAACGTGTGGCGTATGAATAGAGGGTGGCACTTTACCAAGCAGTTCTTAACTTTTCCTGGAGACCATTGGTGTTACTCAGCAAACCCTTGCCTTCAAGGTTTTCCAGCAGAAAGTGCTTCTCCTGATAAGGTTTCAGATTTATCACCCCTGCCAGATCTTTATCAAACAGATCTTTTTTTTATGACACAAACTCCCTTACTGCTCTTCTCACTGCTTCCTGTTTGCCTGAGCTTGAACTCCATTTACTGCGACATTTAACAGATGATTTTAATAGTCTTTTTTTCCCCCTACTTTCCTGGTTTTAATTGCTGTGGATAATTCTTAGGATAACATCTCTACGAGGCGGTGAAGGTGTCTGCATGACCTTTTCCCGGCTCACTGTTTTGACAAAGTATTTTGCCTACATCGCTGCTATGTGCACTGTGTGTGTAGTGCGTGTGAATGCGTGCCTACATGCGTACGCCAATGTTTGTTGTGTGGGTCCCCAAACCCTCCCTCTTGACACCTTGAAGGGAGCGGTCCCGGGAAGGTTCCTGACACAAAGGCTGGTTCATCTCTTCTCAGACAAATGAACGAAGACTCAATTAGACTCTATCGGGGGAGCCCACGGGCGCCGTAGCTGTTCTCTCCTGGCTGCAGATGGAGCCGGGCGCTGAACTTTTCCCTCGCCAGAACAAGAACCCATAATTCAGCCTGTTCTTTTCAGTTGACGGAGTGATGACAGCCACAACAAGGAGCAATCAAATCTCTTATGGGAAGGAGGTGTATGATTCTAAATGCTCTTACAGTATGTAGTTTAAGTACTGCACAAGAGCAGTAGTTCATATTATGTAATAGACCGTAGGCTGAAAGAGAAGCATATAGGATTAATTACATGCAACGTACATGTGACAATATTTTTCACGTGTTTAGCCTCTCGTGAGCCGGTACTACTTGATGAAAGAGGGGAGATGTCTGGAAGGGGCTTGTCCTTGGTACGCGTCAAATTTACGCCCACATAAAAAGGTAAATACCCTGCAAGGCTGCACAGATACAAGGCGCTGATTGTCCTCCCTATTACAGCTTTATGGAAGGTATAATTCACACAGACACTTCACACCAGGGAGCCTTAACACCGGATTGTCTTCTCAGTCCATACCTAGAAACTACCCTGGCCAGTTAAAGGGGGTCTGCATGGAAGTGCCTAAGATAATGGAGAAGTATATGTAGCTGCGGATATTGTTTCCTGCAGATTTCGCCGTTTGTATTTCGCTCTTGATTGTTTCCCAGTGAAAAATAATGATAATGAAATCTTATCTCATAGACCCGTTAAGACACAATTCTCAGTTGAACGGTTTCATGGCACCAGTTTCAGTGAGGAAAACAAGAACCTTTAGTGCGTGTATTGCATACAAATACAACTGCACAATAAACCCACGCGCACACATATCTGTTGCGTGGAAATGCCCGATATCATTGACTGACATGTTAGGTGTGTGAGCTGCCGTTGTATGTAACAGTGTAGTAGGCTGTGTTGGGTTGTCTATTCTCCACTGTCACATAAAGTACCACTTAGAGGACACTGCTGAGCTCAGTACAAGCCAAACCGCCATCTTTCTCTCCACCAAGGACAGATGTATCACTTCTCTCACCTCTTCCTCTTATCCTCTATGCAAGCTTCTCCAGGCCCTCAGTAAACTTCCGCGTCGAACCATTAGAGCATTTTGATGTGAACTTTCTAGCAGTGTCTGTCCAAACCGGGCCTTTGACATTATTCGACCGACACTTAGCTGTTAGCATAGCATGCATAAAGGTGCTGATTCTGACGTAAGCGTGATGAAAAACTCTGGCTACCATCTGTCTCATAGCAAATTGCCTTCCTCTAGAAAACGAGTTTCAATTTGGTTGGTATTGAGAAATAGAGACAAAGTGGTCCTTGCTTGTTTCAAGGCTGCCCGAGATATAAGTGCCAACACAAACAAGGTTATACATGAGGCCTGATATTTCATCCAAAGATACACGATTTGCCAAAGAAAGTTTGTTAGTTCCAGGGGTGGTTTTTGCCAAAGTCTACATTTCAGAGGCGAGGTTCCTCTATCTCACTTAAGTCTCGTCCTGCCAGCGTTTTCCTGAGTGCTCTTATTAAATCACCACGGTGTTGTCGCTCTCTCCATGACCTGCCAAGGATAAAGAATCTGTTTACTGTAAATTGCACCCCACTCCCTCCCAAATACCATCTGCTGTCCAAACCGAGCTGCGTTCGCAACCTCTAAAAATAAACCCTCTGATTGGCTGCAGATATGGGGATCCATGTCGGGTCGAAACCACTCAAAACTAGCTGGTATGTACCTGGGGGGGGGGGTTACGGTCATTTTCACCTCCACCATCCAGACATAAAACATTTACCTAATTTGGTGCAAATCCAACTAAGCTGGTGTTTGGCATGTTCCATTACTGTCAGGGTGGATGTCATGTGGTTGTGAGCGAGCGAGAGAGAGAGCGAGAGAGAGAGACGAGTGAAGTAATATGACATACCTTTGTCATGAACAAGCTTCTTTGGGGGGGTAATTGATATCTGATAGCTTGTTTTACACCCCCTCCCCTTGTCACCTGTCCTTCTCCACAGTACACTAACAGGCAGGGGAATAATTACAGTACTTAAAGATGAGGCCGGGGAGAGAACACAGTAAAGTGGCTATTATTGAATGAGACATTCTTAGGAGACCGGCCAGTACCAGCTAAAGTGTTTATTTAAAAACATTGTTGGTGTGGTTAAAAGCCGCTTCTCTGCTCCCCACCCTACAAAGCACAGAGGCTTGCGCTGCCCTCTACCTCAGTGCCAAGACTAACACAACTCTCTACCCCTCCCCACAAAGCTAAATACATCTTTGCGCACAATTATGCCACAGAAAATAAAATGGGACTTAAACTATAGGCAATTTATTTACAAACATCAGACAGATTTCATTTAAAGTGTAAATCTCTGATAGCCAGATATGAACCCCATGCATTATCAGCAGTTATCAATATGGGCCTATCTACACACTTTTAGCAGTTATGAGGTTTTAAACACCTTAAAACTGCTCAAGATGTCTTGCATGGTAAGGCTATGTCTAAATGTATTTTCTCTTTTTCTTAGCGGGACGCATCGCCTATACTTATAAATGACACAGTTGAAGATGCCTTGTGAAGTACAAAACTTTCCATGGTGCAGATAAGGCAGCTATTTTAGAAAAAGCTTAGGAATCTGTAATAATCTTCCAGAGGTAGAGCCCATATCTCTGGCTCGGCATATATTTAAAGGTCACGCCTGGTTTTACAAGCGGAGGTAATGGCGTTCCTACATTTCCACGAATTGGCTGATCTGTCACTGAAGGCTTGTTTATGTGCGGTTTGTTCCCCGCTCCGGTCCTTCCCGAGCACGGTGCTCGTTGCAGTGGCCATAAAATATACAATTGCCCCGATTCATCAGAGAATTAGCGGGACCGTGACTAAAGCCGTGGAGACGGGGCACTGCCTGATCCAGGTGTAGCCACAAACTCTTATTGTATTTACTGATTAGCGCCACAGGCTGTTTGTATAATATCCATGATAGACGGATGAGTTGTGTTCATATCACTTATTAAATGCTCAGAGCCTTGTAGGCTGTCAGTGTCATGCTAAGACACCAGTTATTGCAGATACCACAAACTGCACATTTTGTATATGCACTTAAAAGGTACACTGTTGTGTTGTAGCCCTCGTTTCACCCAGACTAGAAATGTTGTTTAAAACACAACTGTCCACATGGGTGTAAGAAGGGGAGTAGAGAACGGTGTAAGGAGCAGGGAGAGTATATAGTGTGACCAACTCAGCACTACAAGTGTGTGATGCACTCTTAGTTTCATACCAAAACAACAAAGGCCTAATTCAAATTGACTAATGTACTTTTTTTTAATGTTAATGTTGAGCAAGAGACTCGAAGCCAATGCACGTTGCATGCTATTATATTGTTCAAGACAGCTGCGTCGATGCATATTTAGTTTTCACAGTCACTTCTCCGCAAAACTCACAGGCTGACATTGAGGGAAAACAGCCATTTGAGCGGAGCACGGCGCCCCGGACAGATACGAATGCTACAGCACGCTCCCGGTGTGTAATATCGTGAAAGGTCGTTCTTCTTTGCCCAGCGTTTTTTTTTTTACTCCACTTCTATCTCTCAACTCCAGGCCCGCCGGGGCGGCGATAGCGCTATGGCATGCTGTAATTCCCCCCTCCTCCCCCCTCCTCCCCCACACGCGTGCTTTTTCTCTGCGTCTTTATCTTCTGCTCTGGTCTATATGAGCGAATTGCGTGTCTTACACACAGGCAGGGTGTAATCTCACAATATACAGCCTAGTGCTTTCATTAAAATTAGGCCTTTTGCAGGGTCACCACCGCTCCCTGCAGGCAGCAGCCCACACAAATGCTTTGCTCCTACATGGGAGTGGGTAGGCCTACAGGCGGAGTTAGAGCATTAGTGCAGGGTGCCCTATGTTTTGCTAGAGAGGACTGTCAACCTCTCCTGAGAAACACCGTCTCCCCTCTCTTCACCGTTTATTCGGAGATCGCCTCTTCCTCCGCTGCTTCCAAAAGAGAGGTGAGCCATTGCCTCATCAATCAGAGAGCTGACTGCTGTCAGTACTGAATGGCAGTGCCCCACATAATACAATAGGAAGGGTCTTCTTTGTCAGAGCGTGAACACCCCTTTCCCCCCCAACTGCCGCTAAACTCGCCACAGAAGCAGCAACACTTGAACATCAGAATGTTCTGGAGCAGAGACAGCTGGCTTTACATAGCCCCCCCCCCCCCACACACACACACACACACACACCCTTACACTCTACAAGCAGGATGGAGAAGGGGGGCGTTGGCGCTGGACGGCTTCAGTAGACTGGAAGGCAAATCACAGCCGCTGTCTGAACCGTGCACGATAAGGCTTCATTACCATACGTTTATTTTCCTCCTATTGAAACGGCTGCTAAAACAAAGGCCAGTTGATTATTTTTCCTTGATCAGTGTAGCATTCAAGGCGCCTGATTTGAAAACGGGGGTACAGGACAATGAACCGTCCCCCCTCCCCCCTACCTCCCAGGGAAAGAGAATGCTGACATGCATACAAGGCATATGAGGAGGGCCTGTCCGGTCCCTACAATGCACCCTGGAGATGGAGACGGACACACAAAAGAGCTGAATGTGACAGTTACGTTCCGTCCACTCTGCTGCTCCCGGGAGGCTGAGCCGGCTGCCCGAGTCCTCAAGATTCACAAAAGGCTCCTTGGCTGGTCGGAGGAGCATTGTTGTGAGTATTTTTGACAGGTCTGACACGTTTGATAGACCTCTGGCCAAGCACCTGAGAGTAAACCAGTGTAAATGTGGGCAGATTATCTCCGTTGATTACTGATTCCCGACGTTAGGCAGGAGTTTTTCGCCAGAGCGAACAAGCAAACACGTCCTGTTTATCTCGCGCTAAGGACGTGGAGAACCGCGTGTTTAACCTCTGAGCGCTGGCGCGATGGATGTCCTCAGGACTGATTGGCTGGATGAAGGGGTTCTGATTGGGGTTAAATTTAAGGAACGACACAGTAATTTGAAGCCTGATTGGCCCGGGTGTGAATTAGAGCAAACTAAAAGGGCAAAGCAAGAGGGAGAGCGAGGAGTCTTTATTAACAACACACTGAATGGAGAGATGGCCAGGTAGACGATTCCACTGTGATGTTTACCAGCGGTCTGTCACTAGTCTGATGGGTTCCATTATATTGGCTCTTTAATAAACAGGGATTAGCGTTTGACGTGAAACAAATGGAAATGCAGCTGCAGCCTAATACTAAAAGGCCTGCAGGACAGAAGATTACAAGAGGCTTTTTGCTCCATAATTTGATTTTTAAAGACTCGTACCTTTGTCCAATGTGCCCGGTTATGTTGCAGCAGGGGGTTGAGATTAGCTCAGAGAATGCTTTTGGTGATAAAGCCGATTAGTCAGAGTTGAAAAAGGACCAGCTATGATTTCAAATCATGGTTTAGCACTGAAGGTTTGGCTAACTCAAATGCAACGAAGAAAATACTATGTTTATAATAAATGCAATATCTCTATTTTGATCATAGACATTATTTATTTACGAACATATTTTATGTAAAATTATTTCCTTTTTTGCTATAAATCACTGCACAAATATCACTTCTAGTCACATTACCGGATTTGTCTTGTGGTCTACTGCCATCTGCTGGACGTTACATTTTTCAAAGACGATACATTTAAGTGTCATTGATTGTCGAAGAGGCAAGGAAGGTTTCATTCCAACATAATCCTGCATGGCAAGAGTTTTTGGACCATGCCTCATAGACCAATTGGCTAGTCAGTATAGGCCTAAATAGATTATTTGAGTGCAACATGTCATGTTTTTACTTTTACTGATACTTGAGAAAGTATATTTTTGGTGAATACAAAATATAACTTAAGTGAAACATATTTGAAACAAGCAGACTTTGTTGCTCTGCCTGCTAAAATGACCAAATGATGCTACTGACAACTAAATTGTATATTTTGTGGCATGGAAATCCAAATATACAAATACTGAAACATTTCAATATTTTTATTGTATTATTGAGTATGAATAACTGATTGTAACAATTACAGTTGAGGTGAACTCGTTATCAGATAAGACTGATAATTGTGGTCGCAGTGCCCTCTACTGGCTAAAATCAAGTCCATGCTGCAATTCAGCCCACTCTGTTCCGTGTCAAAAATTATCTTTATAATTTCTTGTATTCTGTGCTGAAGCGCAGATTCCATGAGACAATGAAGTTATTATAGACCAATGCCTATTTCAAAGGTCCACATTTACGACATAAACGTCATATGTTTATATTTGTTGGAACTGTGATAAAAATGTATTTTCATTTCATTTCTAAACTAAGGAGATAATGTCCCTTTAAGTGGAAACCGTTGTGACACTGACTGGCTATCATATGCTGCAGGACACAGATGGGACAGGACAACCAATACCAACTGTTTTATTGCCATTGTGCATGAAGGTTGACACTGCAGGTTACATGGGAGGTGGATGTGGCTTGACACTGTTGACCTGCCAGCAATGTGCTCTGCTCATTCTACTGCTGGTATCTGTTCAGCTTGATGGCTTTAGCCACACACACACACACACACACACACACACACACACACAGTACTGCTGACCCAGCTCCCTCCTCCGTGCCAAAGGAACGGCCGAGACAGACAGACAGACGTGTCAAGACAGCTGACGGCAACACCTGGATCTATTATTGCACACATCTAGTTCACCGGTGCCTTGTGTACGTAACGCAGGCCACCAGATAAGATATATCTCTTGATAAGGTGCTGACATTTAATAAGAAAACCACACATTGCATTGATCCTGTTTTTAAAGCCGAGTGTATATTCAAAAACCGTAAACAGAGCATCAATGCAGGGGACTCCATGAGCACACAACATATCAAAATAAATATTTTGATTATGTTTTTCCTCTTGATTTAAATGTTTTGAATGAAGGAGGTTGTGGGGTTTGGTGAGGCTACATTAACATGGTTGTGCGGCCAATGGTGGACACCGTTTCACAAGCAACATGAGCCGTTGGTAGGATTGCGTGCCTATCTATGGGTCAACAAATCACCAACAATTACATAACAAACAGTGAGAAAGAAACATGCTGTTGATGCCTTCATCTGTGTATTAAAAACAACTATGTCTGAAACCGTCACATCTGGTAGCAGGTCATTCAATGCAGATGGGTTAAAGGTCTTGTGACAAGTGACCTTTTCAAAAAGGAATTCATGAGGACATATTTATGAATTTATGTGCTAAAAACTCATGGAATGCTTTCATGGAATAGCACAGATTAGATTCTTTAATCTGCATGTTCAGAACAGTCTTGGTTTGGACATCACCTGAATAGAACCAAATGCTTTACAGTGGCATCTAGTGGTACTGCAGGGCTGAGAGGGGCATTATGACCCAATTCTACAACCACAGCACATCTCAGTGGATTCATTCAGTCCACAAGGAACAAGTTCAAAAATAACCTGGAATTATTAACCATACAGTATGTGCTCTAAAGACATTTATGCTTTTTATAATATTTCCAGGCTTCCAGACATTTAAACAAAGCTCCTGACCAGGCTAACCTAACCAAAGCTCATAGCAAGGATTGAAAAACATTTCTATTAATAAAACATATAGAGCATTTCAGCGTGCGGGCCTATCATTTCATCTTGTCATACTGTATCAATCATGTTTTTAATAAAGAGCAGAAACATTCTGTCAAGGGTATTTGTGGCGCCAATACATGAATAATGCTTCTAATTGGTAATTAGATAATTCATTTTCCCTTCCTGCATCTGGCTTAGACATAAAACACCGGTCACAGACTCAAACTCCACACAACCAGTTTCAGATGTGATCTCTCAGTGTGCCTGGTCTATACCCTTAACCCGCCACTAGGGGTGACATCACGACGTCAATAAACATATCCTCTGTAAATAGCCTGCGCAATGATTTCAAGAATAACATGGAATGTTTCGGGAATGTTTTGTGAACATCCTAAATGAGGCAACAGCTGGAGTTTATGAGTGAGCACTACTTGAACATTTCCGAGTGATTTGTTTTCGTATGGACATACACTCCTAATTACCTGAGTTAAGACTCTGGGTGAAATACCTGAAGCTGTCTTTTCCTTTGCCCAAATAGTTTTCATTGCATTTTTCAGTGAGAGAATAAGATAGGGTGAGAGAGAGACATAGAGAGAGAGGGAGAAAGAGAGAGAGGGAGGGAGGGAGGGAGGGAGGGAGGGAGGAAGAGAGATGTGACCTGGATCGTGTAAACATAATCCTAAATCGTACAGCTGTTACACGTCACGCAGCGATACAGTTCTCCACATTCTCTAACAGGCATTACCCTCCTTCCATCCTTTCCATAGAGATATATTTGTATATGCGTAGAGAGCTTATTCATACTGTGAATGTCGGAACACAACACATAATTTAATCATGAACATACTACCAGTTTCAAATGCATGCCCCCCCCCCCTTCCTTATCCATCCACAGTGGTCCGTTCCTCTGTAGCTGGCGGCATGGCTTGTAGAGACCAGTGCTGTGCTGTGATGCGGGACATGACAGTAGGGTGGCTGCACGTGTTGCTGTAGTGGTAGTGGCTGTTATGTCATGCAGAGTGGCTGGGGAAGGGGGGGAAGAGGCAGGCCAGGAGGGGATGTTTTTTTTGGGGGGGGGGGGGACTGTAGGTGGCACGTAGGCGACGGTGGTGGTCTAGCGCAGGCGGCGGGGGGGTTGCAGAGGCCAGCTCTGCACTGGTCTAACTGGCGGCCAGCTGGCCGTCTGTGGGGGGGGCGGAGGGGGAGCCCTCTGTGCTGGCGGGGTCGCTGGGGGGGCCCGGAGGCAGCTTGACGGGGCAGAAGGCAGAGCCGGTCGGGATGAAGTTCACCTTGTTCTTGTCTGGGCAGGAGATGAGAGGGGCTGCTGCTGACATACTCAGTCTGGAGCTGGAATACAGACAGGCATGCGCACACACACACACAC
>JAODOY010003106.1:0-22701 GCA_025399855.1 Forbesichthys papilliferus | reverse complement strand
GGAGATGAGAGGGGCTGCTGCTGACATACTCAGTCTGGAGCTGGAATACAGACAGGCATGCGCACACACACACACACACACGCACACCAATGTCAGTGTCAGGCCCTTCCGGTGCCTTGCGGGCATGCACCTCCACATGGTCGTGATAGGCGTGTACCTGCTCTCCTCAAAGGCTTTGATCTTCTCACAGCCCTCCGGAGGCTCTCGCTTGAACATGTAGCTGTTATTGGGCTTGGGCGACGACGCAAACTTAGGCAGGGGGGAGCTGCTCCCGCTGTCTGGAGGACGGACAACCGGGCAGACAGACAGACAGACAGAGACACTGGTCTTAGAATCAGAGCTGAACTGGTCTGACGAAGTAGTCGTAGGCAAACTGGTAGACTGGGGCAAAATAATGCAGACACGTCCTGTCCTGTTTTTCCAGCTGAGACAGCAGGCTTGCTCTGTGGGCTCCTGCAGCTATGGGTTCACTAAAGATAGACTAGGAACCAGTCCTGCAAACGTTGAGTGCTGCTGCTAAGTGTGCCGTTCTGCTGCTGCTAATGGAAGCATTCTGCCACCACCTCTGTGAGCTACGGCGGTTCAGAGGAGCAGTTACGGCTGCTGCTACCTTTGTCCCGGTCGTACAGCAGCTCGTCTGTGGAGTAGGGGCTGCCGTCGTGGGAGCCGGGGGGGCGGGCGGGCGACGGGCAGGGCGACAGGCTGGAGCAGCTGCTGGAGCGACCGGGGGCCGATGGGGTCTGGGTGTCCACGCTGCGAGTGCTGCTGCTCCGCTGCTGGGGCTGGAACGGGGCACGGCGCCCGTCGGGCACCTCCAGGGCCTGCTGGTCAGGGAGGGGAGATGGGGGGGGACAAACGAAGAGTTGAATGAACAGGAGAAGAACAAAGAGGAGATGAGAGGAAAGAGCAGAGGAGCCAGGACAACTTGCATGACGCTCGACGTTATAAACGCTGGAATCTTCCATAGTCCTGTGTCAATACATTCACACTTGGGAGTGGTTCTGTTTGAATGGAACCACTCCTCCAGTCCATCATGGAGGGGCTTCTGGAATTATCTGCCTTACCTTGAGCTCCTCCTTCTCGTCATTGTCCAAGATGAAGACCTTCTCCAGCTCGTGGTTGATGCCCTCCATGCTGCTGGGGACCCTAGAGATGGAGGGCTTCGGCACCGAGATGCTGGACAGTGACATCTGCGACGACTTGGACATGGCCAACTGACGCACGGAGACACAACATGTCAGTACGTCGGGGGCACTAGAGCGACTACAACGTGCCCGCCTCCATCTCACTGGAAATATATATGCACACACAACAACTGTGATCGGGTGAGGGGTCAACCATGCACTGTAAAAGAGGAGGGGGGAGAGAGCGGGGCCAATCACCACGCAGGTACATAGTCCATACTCAACACTGGTTTTTCGGTATCACGCCGGTTTCAATCACAGATAGAGGAGAGCATCTTTAATTTAAGGGAAGTGTGTATGTTTGCAACTGGGGCATGTTAGCGGAGCTAAAGTCCCCTTTACCGTGCACACAGATGTTTGAGTGTGTGGCCATTTTCCCATCCGATTCATCAAATAGTGTCTCCGAGGTCTCATATGGTCACACAGCTAAAGTAGTCGTGCTTAAAGGACTTCATGTCCATAGGGAATACCCGTCCCCAAAGCAGGTTTAACATGAACTCTCAAGTTGACCGTTTACATGAAAATGTAACATCAAACAGACAGGACATCAGCAGAGGTACTGGAGTCATGGCACCAATTATGCTGGTTCCCATAAGGAAAACACACACACCCACACACAAACAGAACGACTTGTTTTGAAACACCAGCTAGCATTCTCAAACATGACAGGGCTTGTTTCAGCTTAGTAGCCTGCTAGTGAACTTATTAATAAAGTGTTTATTTTGATGTTAGCACCAAGCAACTAGAGCCATGTGCCCAGACAACAAAAGGTGTTCAATTATCATTAACAAGGCTTTGGAGATTAAGGCCGAAGCACTCCTCAACATGTGACTAGGCATTTTAGTGTTACATCATCAGTGTAGTGTGTTTAGCCTTTCACCCAAATAGGCATGAGAGAAACTTCACTTTTTACAACAAAGTGGTTGGGTGGCTTTTCTAGCATTTCTAGTCAAATGCGCCCAAGCGTCCACCCTAGCTCACCGTTTTATGCTTGAAAACACACGTCGTGTGTGGGCGGCTGTGGGGAAAGGGGGCGTTTCAAGCAAAAACAACATCTTTGGGTTTAACCAGAGCCATGTAGAAGAGAGTCGCGCCAACGGACGGTCACATGGTTCATGTAGACACAAAACGGCTCCAGGAAGTGCTTGGTGGGAAATTTTAACTGATAATTACAGATACAAAACTGCGATTTTTGGTAATTAGTAGTCAATAAATGCATGCAGGCTGGGACAGGGTTCATCCGGCGCGGCCACACCTGTGCTTGGCTGGCCACGCCAGCTGTGGTAGTCGGGGTAGGGAGGCCGCCGTAGCCGACGGTGTTCTGCTGAAGGTGGGACAAGTGGTCCTTGTCTCTGGTGGGACGGCCTGCCTGCTTGCTGCGATGGAGATACTGTCGGAGCTTGGCAATCTGCTGGCAGGAGGAGGGGGGTGATCAGGGGATTCAAGCAACGGTAGTTCACTAAAACAGCAAACAGATTGAAATGATCTTTGATGTAATAATAGAAGTGGTAGCTGGAAACAAAACACACTGTTCCCCATTGATTTGGCTTGAAAAAGCAGATTGTTAAACCAAATGTAGCCACTAGGTGTCACTGTTTTGGTGGTAGGTGGAAAACCATCCAACACAGCAGACTTGAAAATGGCATCCTTTTCTGCCCTGCAGTTCCTGTAACCTATTTGTAGAAAGACGAGGAAATGAAAGCACTAAGAATTCACTAATCTGCTCAAGGCCATTAACCATTACTGTGCCGTTCTGCTACAAGGATACTAATGCTATTTGCTGAATGTATGGTTTGTTCTGTGTATCGATAGTATGTTTGTATAAACAACTATCTCTCAGAAAGGAGGATGTTCAGATTTGAGTGAATCTTACATTTCCATAAATAGTGTACAAACAGATTAGACTGTGATTATCCTGTCCCATTCCACATCCCTTTGCACCGCTGGCCAGGAGTATGTACACACACGTGTCTTTAACATGTCCACGCATGCCCCGACAAACTAGCCCTGTTCTCCCAAGCCCTATTTACTATAGCAACTCACCAGGCGGCCAAACAAACACACGCTTAACACGGACTCCTTATCAAAGAGGCCACTGTCTGAAACAGCTGATATGTGATCTCTTTGCTTTAGCCTGTTATGTGTGCTGCAACAACCCTGCAAGCTATTGTTTCTCTACTCGACCTTCTCTGGGCTGAGTCTAAAGCCAGCCACTTCTCAGGTTAGCTGCTGCCATTACTGTGAGGCGGTGAGTTCAGACTGTAGAGAAACTGCTGCGCGCTTTTGGGAGGGGGCGTTACAGTACTGCAACATTTGTTCATTATTTATTTGCTTATAGTTTCACTATTGTGATTTGAAAATTGTAATATGTGTAAATACAGACTTGTTTGTTGAAATATTAGGTAGGTGTGTGTGCGTGTGTGTGCATGGGTGTGTGTGTGTGTGTGTGTGTGTCAATAGAGTATGTTGGTTATTACAGCACTGCCACTAATACAGTATCCATTGGTCAATAAGCACCCATTTTGCTGTGAATGCCTGAAAGTCACCAGACTGCAGGAGAACTGAAATATAGAAATTGCTACATATCTGCAAAAAGAAAGTGCCTGCTGTAATCTTCCCATTTCACCCCAGACAACAACAACTAGATGCAGTAGAACACGCATCAACATCGTCAAACTGAATTCAAGTTATGCAAAAACAGATCTGTCTCAGATAAAAGCTGCTCGACCACACTAAAGGAACCACAATGCGTCTGCTCTGGCATGCAAAAAGCCCTGAAGAGATACTGTACATGTACAGTACATGCAATACTGATATAGACATGCAGCACTTCTGCAGATATATAGACAAACCCACCCACTGGACAGATACACATGCAGACAAGCACAAACATATACAGACATACAGATGTTTAGGAGCTCTTTTCCTTCCCATATATATCACACTCCTGGACAGACAGCATCTAATGGTTATGGCCATTGGGAGGGGGTGAAGAGAGACACGCACACAGAGACAGAGAGAGAGAGAGAGAGAGACCTCTACCTCTTTGAGCTGGTCGGCGCTGCCCCAGGACGCCGAGCACTGGTGGGAGCTCCTCCTTTCCTCTGTTTCGTCACTCCAACATCCAGGAGTCTGCCAACATGGTGGAGCAACACATTCACACGCGTCACGGCCAGGACGCATGGTAGCCGAACAGGGGCGCGGGTACACGCTCTCGCGCAGACAGAGGCCCATTCTGCGTGAAAGCCGAGCTAGGCTCCCACTGAGCTATCTCTGTGCATGCGTTGGCTCCACCCCTCCCCCATATCGCTAACCTCAGAGAATATTCCGGCGACGTAGCCCATGTTGTTCCACGCTCGGCCTAACCGTGAAAAGGGGTGGTGGGGGTGGCCGTGGGCAGCACGGCAGTGCGGTGTTCCCCACACTGCCATTAATAATGGCAGCAGGGCGAGGCATGGGCCGGCGGGTTAATAAGTAATGATGCCAACGGAGCAGATGTGAACAGTAGATCTGCCATGGCAACCCCCCCCCCCCCCCCGCCTTCCCCATTTCTCTCTCAACACTGACCAACAGAGTTTAGATGGCAGTCACAGTCAACTCTGTACACCACTGAATTCAGTGACGTTTAAAGTGTGAGTGCAGCCCGGCTCTGAGCATGACTCCACCCAATGCACAGCATGTAGTCAAGGAGCTGAGTGAGGGGAGGTGCTATTAAAATTAACGTTAACGTTTGAATTGCACGAGCGGACTAGAACATTTTAGACAGACACTTTCAGAGCATAGAAACAGGAATTTTGTCAAGATTAACACCAGCATTTATGTGTATAATCACAGTGCAGTCTTATTATTTAGTTTACAGCTCAAAACACAACATTTAGGGGGCGGTTACACTTTAAACATTTTCCATGTGCTTGCGTGGGTTTTGCTTCGGGAACTCCAGCATTCACCCACCTCCAAAGACATGCTCCGATTTGAGGCTGTAAAAATGGTGGTATGGTATTTCATGTATATATGGTATATTTATAAAAGAAATAAACCTCACAGACTTAACTGTGGTCTTATGGAGCCTGGCTCCTCCACAAAATGAAACACTCACATTAGCCTTCGGCACTTGGCAGACACGCTGAGCGAAAAAGCTGTTCCATGGTTTTATCTGGTATACAGCTGTTATTTTCCACGTCCTTGCAAAGAATTATTGGAAGCCCCCCCTCATTTTCACACACGCGCACACGCACACACACACACAGTACCACAACAATGGACTAGGTGTGTCCAGACACCAAAACGCCTAGCGTTAGTTATGTCATTGAACAAACAGCTTGCAAGGTCAAGGTTTTCCACACAGCCTGTTATGGTGAAGAGGTGGACTGCAGAGCAGGCCGGGGAGTGCTAGACTAACTGACGCAGGCTTGGCCCACACACCCGATCACGTGCTGCATGCCATCACGCCGATGATAGCACCGCGCATCGGGCAGCTGATTTTTTGCCGAGCAGCTAACAACAAGACATGTGAGGCCATGCCAGAGTCCCCGTGGCTGACAGATGCCAAGCACCAAGATGGCGACACACACGATGTTACGAATACGGCACGTAGCAGACTGAGGTTCACAACACAACTTCCCGTTTGAGATTTTCAGGATTAGCTATACAAAGATTAGCTATGCAAAGATTAGCTATGCAAAGCCAAGTGAACATAAACACCTCATTAAACAAAGTGCAGAGCAGAGTGTTTTCAAGTATCTAGAGCTGGCTTCACTGCGACACACTGTACGCCTTCACCCTCTTGATGAAGAATATTTTTTGTTTAGGCTACTTTCGCTGTGCAGTACACACGTACTGGTTCTAACTAGTAACAAACACATTTTCTTCTGTCTGAGATAGGCAGGCCTGTGTTTGTGCCAGGCCTGCCTAAAACACCACAACACGGGGTTGCGAGCCCAAAGCTGTGTGTGTGTGTGTGTGTACGCATGCTATCTGATAACTCCACGCAGGACCAAATTAAACAAGGGGAACGGCGGGAGGCAAAGGCATTCCTCCAGGCACCGCAGCTCAGGCCTGTGCAAACATCTCACTTCGTCTGTCGAGTGCAAGAGCGTCGAGCCAAGCCTCACGCGCCTGTGTCACTCCAAAGGCCTGGGTAATAATACACTGGGGAATCCAAGCGTGTGGAGTGGAGGTGGGGTAGCCTTTGAAGGCTCCCAGAGGTGTAGGTGGTAAATGTCACGCAGCCAGGGGCAGGATGTGCCCAGATCACCCCCCCCCCGCCCCGGGATCAAGAGCAAGGTGACTGAAGCGTAGAGCAAGTGGGCTAACATGGAGGTACAGCCATCCCCCAGGCCAACCCACTAACCCACTGGAGGGTCACGGGGGAGGGGGGGGGGCAGCTAAACGTCACCTTCATGCTTCTCTGTAGGGGAGCGGTACGCGCGTAGCTAATGTGTACCTGTGTGGATTTATCTTTCATGCAAGAAGGGTAGGGGCCATGGGGGTCCCGGGGCCACTGGCCAGTGAGGTAGGGTCCTGTGATGGTGCCCAGAGAGCAGGTCCGCCGGATGGCGCCGGAGTTCCTCACCTGCTGCGACCACGTTGTCCGCTCACCTGCGCCGAGAAGAAGAGAGATAGCTGAGACTCTTATGAAGATAGACCCCCCCCCTCCCCCCCGCCTTCACCACCACCACCCGCTGACGAGCGTTTACTTGTCGTGGGCGTGGCACACCCTGCTCATTATAAACAGAGGTGAGCCAATCATATGGCTGCTAGCAAAAGCTTTACATACGTCCTCAGTCCAGGAACTGGGTCAAGGATTCTTATTGTCCCCGACAACCCCTCCTCTGTGTGTCATTGTTCCCAGGAGGGAAAACATAAATATTTACACCCTCCTCACCTCCCTGCCTTCTAAGGGCCAAGTTCACCTATGGAATCCTCTGGTTACTATCTGTGTCAACACAGCACAGGGTGTGAAGGGTGCGCGTCTGAAAGGCAAACAAAGCCGCTGGGGAGGCTTACTGAACGGGACAGGTTTCAAGACACAACGTTCTCAGATCGCCCAGCGAGACAAGGCTGAGCTCAGATACTGCACGAGCATGGCAGGGCCACCTCCTTCGCTTGTTAGTGACCCTACAATACCATGGTAACCTCCTTATATCCGGGGTTTTCCTGGCTCGGAATGGGCCTGTGGGGGCTGAATATATGCACGACTGATCAGTGATCGCTCCGCATACGGTAAAGGCAATGACTTACCTTATGACATAGATCTATACATTTTAATGTTATTTCTCACCATTTCATAAACAACACATGTCTATCATGCAAATGAAACCCCATTAACAAAGCTGGTTAAAACCAATAAGTTGGTAAATGGAAAATCATACACAGACGCCAAAAATGCCTCTATGCAGGAAAAACCCTGCCTTATATGCTGCTTTACTGTTACACTCAAATAACTTCATTAGACCTGGCTGACATGCTATCTTCAGCTGCTGCACCAGGTGACAAAGCGCTCACTCTTTTCCCTCTAAGCGCACACACAGCACACACACACACACACGCTCTTGCGTGACTTGACTTTGTGCGTGACTTTTTCCAAAACCACAAACTCCCGCATATCTCCCGAAGCGAGCCACCTGCTGATTGCACAGTTCACAGGTCACAATTGCATAATGTTTTACTTGTGTTTTTGACCAGGCAGCATCAGGTGTCGCTAACCTAAAAGTACATTGTGATTCCTGCAACCAAGGTCTTGTCTCACAATGAACAGAAAAACATCTAGGATACACTCAAAGTGCCATATATCAAAATGTGTGCATATAGCAAGCACAACACCTAAACATTCTTGTTCCTGGCAACAATGTATGCCGTAAACAGAGATCAGTTCACTCTTGCCTATGCAGCCTGCCATTTGGGGGTTAGTTTAGCTAGCTGGGTGGCACAAAGGGGATTATGAGGCTAGTGGGAACCACGCTGATCTCTCAATGGGGCTCAACAGCATGTGGAGTTTGTGTTAGGGGTGCACAATATATTGATTCAAAATCGTCATCGCATTATGAGTCAGTTGAAAAGTAAGATTTGTGTTTTAAGAAGACAGCAACTCAATGGAGATCAAAGAAGAAACATTAGTAGCCAAAAGGAATTCCTCCTCTGTAGCTTGGAATTACTGTTGTACCAGTCCAATATGTTGAAATAAGCATACGTATGTTGTAAGACTTTAGAAAACTTGTTTTAATGTTTCCCATTACATTGTTGTATTTTTACTTATGTTTAAAAATATCTAAATTAATATCGATATTGCAGTTTTCATGATCAATATCACAATATCCAATGATGTCAATATCGTGCAACCCTAGTTTGTGTCATGGCTGAGGATTTTTCCCTCAGCCCCCCAGCCCCCCCCCCCCCTCATAGTTTTCTAACAGCAGGACAGAATAACGTGTGCACTACTAGTCTATCAAGTGTCAGAAGTACCGCCGCTGGAGTAAGGGTTCTCAGATACCCTGGAGTCTGGACTCAACCTCATACAATCAACAAGCACACTGTGCATGTCTTCTAACTGAGCCAAAGCACACATAATAACATTTACCTGTCAGTTATGATAAGTCAAGCGCTCAAGGAGCTGAACAAACCTCCAGATTGGCATTGAAAAGTAAATCATTTTACAGTCTGGTCTCAATATGTATTTGGCAATTAAAGGATACTGTAATTCTCTGTTAATTATAAACCTACAATTGTTCTTCTGTTGGAACAACCACAACAATTGCCACATACAACCATCTGTACATAATACATTTGAGTCAAAGATTATAGGCTATATCAAGCCTACCCTGCAGATCCAACTCGTTAGCACTAAAATGGCAGATCTCACAGGGCCTTTACTTTCTTCAAAGACATTCATTGACAAGAATGACAGTTTTATTACTATTTTACAGTGAAGATATTCAGAGCACATTCTCCCCATGGTGTTATAGAATGGTGCTACATCATCTCTGTACAACTCACATAAAAGCTACTTTAAATGTGTTCTCCGAGAACACATTCGGGGGCTCCAGTTGCAGAGACATGTTTTTACACAATTTTACAGTGAGAGACTTAAGACTATAGACCACATATGGAAGATGGGAATGTTACACAAACATCTATCTAAATGCTGAATGAGAGGTCCAGCAAGGAAATAACGAATTGATTAAATTAAACAGAATTATGATTTAGGGCGTGGGAGGTTTATATTTAATGTGGGATCTATACATTTACAATGCAAAGCACATTTGATCATAGTGTAAAATATGATTTTGTGGTATCCTATTCCACTTTTACAACAGGACCAATAAAGGAACAGCTTCCTGCTCATCAACCAGGTCTACCACAGCAAATGTATATCACCGAGATAACACGTCACTCAACCAGAGAGGTGAGCCCTTCAGCAGCATACAGGACCAAGGGTGTTTATGTGCCACACATTTTGCTACCTGCACCGGGACTATTCTTGTCTGAGCCTTGTTTGGGTGTTGGTGTCAGTTCAGTTGAACCAGTGGAGACATACTGCTATGGCAACCGAGCACACATAGAGCAAGCACAGTCATTACATAGACATCTGGTGTTCAAGACGCAAACGGATGAGAATAGGGACTCTCTCTCACACTCACTCACTCACACACTCACACACACACCTTCATCTCCAGGTTTTTACATTACATTAAGAGTTCCCTCACTGGGCTGTGGACTGGCTGAACTTCACTAATTCAGCCGCTGCAATGAAAAGGCTGAAATATGTGGAATGTGTTGCTCTTCTCAAATTTGCCAGATTACTGTATTTTCCTGACTACAACTCGCACCGGAATATTAGTCACACATAAAAATAAGTAAAAAGATAGAAAGAAAATACTAAATAGAAAATAACTAAACAAAAAAATATACAGCCTCGGTATAACATTTTCAGTTATATTCTTTATCGGTGGTACAGTAGCACCTTTTCAACTGTAACGAGTGTACAGTGACATACAGAATTTTGGCTGTAGTTGGTACTGTATGTAGTAGACAAAATACAGACAACTAAAATGCGATGTAGAGTCCAGAAGAATACAGTATTAAACAGCAGTGTGCGGAGAATTACTGACAGCGCTGTTAGCATTTCAAGTAATATTATAAGCCTGCTATATACATGAGGTTCCCACCCCCGTTCACTGTCCGCCCATGCTGCCAGTAAAGTTTGTTTGTCAAGCCCCTTTATTCATCAGGCTCCGTGACCCTGCTGGCTCCACCGAATGGCTCAAATGGAAACAGGCCTGGCACTTCCTGTCTCTGGTCCAAATTGAGAGCTACAGTATCCAGCTGTCATCAAACCGCTGGACAGAGAAAAAAAACACCAGCAAATGTCTAAAGAAGGAACGTTCTCTGTATGCAGTATACTTTCCGGTGATTTCCGTGATTTTTGGCAATCCAAAACTAATCGGGTGAACAATGGAAGGAGCACAGCATGTTGAAACTCTTGAATACTATTTGGTTTCAATCTCATATTAAATCCTCCAGATGAAAATTTGCATATGATTGATGGATGTAGGCAGAATGGCAATAACGATTTGAAAGACCACATAGCTCGTCATCGTGACTAATTGCAATGCTCAGCCAATGTATCCTCCTCAGCTTTGTTATAGGGGTTCAAATGTCAAACTACCGATGACTGTCAGGGTTTCGTACAGCAGGTAAGTTACTATGTAGCACATATCTGTCATTTTCTCTCTGTGCTCAATATTGTTATTTCAGGCTGGGACTGGACCAAAAGTCACAGCTCAAGACAATTAATTATGACCACAGAATAGTAATAAAAAAACAGAAATTGCAAAGCTCATCTGTTTTAATGAAGTGTCATTAAGGTGTGCTGTTAATCTTATGATGATGTCATCTGGTGCCAACACTATCTTTTATGTCTTCTAAGCTGCAGAGATAGCTCTGGTAATAGGCTGGCTGCATAAGGATAAGTTAAGTGCAAGTTATTCGCAAGCATAGGTTATTCTTCATATTCTGATGTGATTTTATGATTAATTTATGAGTGCTAAACTATGGAATATAGTGAAAAGGCAATTCGACCTATGTTATGGTTGAGTTTATTGAAGAGTGCAACAGATGACAAAGAATGAAATATATTGTTTATATTTAAGTTAAACAAGTATATCCAGTATCAAGGCCATTATGAACAAACTAGAGCATACAGTAGCAGCGTCTGTTTGTATCATTCACTGGCCACCTTAAGAAAGTCATTTTAGCTTCCACCTTAAAAGATGATCATCCCAGTAATGTATTTTAAATCACTTCCAGCATATCCCAGTCCTCCATATAATGGTATGCAACCAGTACTGCATTGGTTATATGTAAGATTAACTACAGAATATTACTGCTTCACCCCCACTGACCTGCAGCTTCATCTCATTAATTCACATTTAACAAGTCATTTATTCTTCTAACCTAGCTATTCAAAATATATTGGTAATAGCCATGTTCCAATACAGAATTGTATGTAAAAATGCAACACTCACATTTGCAACATTGCAACATTGAAGAAATGCATTAAACTGTTAAATAACAACAATCTAAGAGACTGCAACATTCTGACTTTGTACATAGATCTGGCTGAATCCTGAAATAACAACCTGGTGAAAGGGTCTTTCCATGAGTTTGCCTGTCTAGCAGTGTCTAATCCCAAGCAAGCATTATGTCATTGCCTTGTAGCCCTTGAAGGTCATGCGTTGGCATGTTGCAGGCATAACGTAGCGCTTGTTATGCTAGTAACGTTTTCTGCATTAACCAAGTGTGAAGAGTCCTGACAGGCTTAGCACCAATTTGACAAACAAACCCTTCCCTACTTGTGTTGCACAACAGCACAAGGCCTGTGGCTCTCCTCCAATTCAATGGAAAAAAAGGTTCATGAAATTGGTCAACACCAATAAAATGTCACTCTCTTCACGTTTTGCTGTTCACTGTCAATCAGAAAACACACCGTGAGTGATACCTCATGCAAACCATTTTATATGGGAAATCCAGCCAATTTGTGTTGTGCACCTCACATCATCACACGGTTGTCTTTTCTCATGTTTTGGTGTTGATGAAAGAGCCATAATCGTCTGAGGCTACTTCTACTTCTTCAAATGTGCAGCCATGTGCAGTGCACATTATAATGGACTGCAAACAAGGATGTACAATGCGGATGAATCGCTCATCAAAACAAGGAAACACAACCACATCCTGGGATATGTTTTACAATGTTAATGATTCAGACTTCCATAGGCATGATTTGAGTCTGTGTGTCAGATGAAATGTTTGATTAGATTGTGGTCAGAAATGGTCAGTTTGGAGATATGGGAATTCCCATTTACCTTGAATTCTGCAATGCATGAGATGTTTTAAGTGCATGTAATATGATGTTTATTAGGCTGCCTATGCCATACATGCATGCTTTGAACAATAATTTGCAGCATAGCTTTACAATAAAGCATTAATCTAGATTATATATTTTTTATGTATTATTTCTAATACATTTTAGAAGAACTATGTAGGTGCAATGTTAATATTTTGAAAAAGGTAAAATCCTTCTGGATCATCATTGTACAGCTGCATCATTGCATGGTGCATCTTGTGTATGTCCACGTATGCATACTTGCAGATCCACAACACGATATTGTTAAATGAGTGTGTGTAATTACAGTTGCATGCTAGCCTCCCTTGCAACTGAGCTGTGTTTATCTCTGGGAAGCATTTTAGCTAGGCCCAATGTTACCTTCCAGTTGACGACGTAATCCGTTTCCATTCCATTGACGCTACACAATCGAGCATTTCATAAAGTAATACGATTCTGCCATGCATCCTGGCAATAACTCTGCAAATCACTCAAGCATTTTATGTAAAGAATCGAGTCGTGTTTATCAACTACTGGTACGCGCATGACATCAGCAGAGATGCATCAACACTACACGGGCACGGGGCATCCATTTCCCTAAATACATAATAACATGAGTCGTGTCAGTTTAATAAATATACACTTCCGCAGTGCTAAATAATCATAACGCAAAAGTAATTACAACGAAGATGATTTTATTCCAGTGCTATATACGTAGCCTACATCATGCGCGTCTGTTTATAATTACAAATAATTACTAATTAACCGAAGCGTCCTTGCTACAGTAGGCTACATCGAAATGTTTAATTGTTGTACGCATTAATGCTAGCTACTATGAGTGAAAAGAAAACCACCCTGCCTCTTGTCAGGATCAATATGACCCAATTAGCTAGCTAGGCAGCTAGCTTAGCAGTGAACTACCTGAACGAAGATAGTTGCCCAAAAATAAATACCCCATTCACATCCACAACTATAATACCTTTGGAAACTGGCGAATTTGGATTCGGTTCGGGCGAACTCTTGTCAGGCGGCGAGAGCCTCTGCCTGGCCACCAGCAGCCTGCCCTCCGAGCCGGGTCCACCCGGGTTTGCAAGCTGCGTAGGGCTGGCTGGACTAGAGCAGCGGGATGTCGTCGGTCCTGTGCTGCTACACACTGGGAAGGCGGAGGAGGAGCGGGTTGGGCTGCGCTGATTTCCACGCAGGAGCTGGTACGGCACCGTGGCACGGATAGGTTGCAAGCGGACCGTGCTGTTGTTGTTAATAGATGGAGCAGGGAGGGTAGGGGAGCCGTCGCCGTTGCATTTAACCCGCTGCTGGGAGGCTGCTGGGGATGCTGATGCTGACATAATAGTTACCCCTGCCGTGGAAACAGCTCGACTTTAAAAAATTGGCGTGTGTGTGTAGGGGGGTAAAAACTAAAATTTCCCAAGAAAAATTCACCCCTTAATTTCACCGTTTTGTATTCATTAACACGCACTAAGTAACTATTTTGAAACCATCTTAAATCAAAAGCAGTTTCTTATTCACGATGTCCGGTCGCATAAGTGGCTTCCTACATGTTTGTAGCCTAGGTGTTACGGACTTTTACAGAAGTAGTTCAGCTGTTGTTTTCCTGAGTGATAAGTAAAAAGATACTAAAACTCGTGCATAGTTAATGAACCTTTTTGTAACTAAAAAGTATGTTATTACCGTATCACTAACTTGGCGTGGCTCTTTGTTGTCTAACTTGACTCCGAACCTCGCACTTTGGTAGATATGGGCAGGATCAAATCACTACAGCAACTCTCTGATTGGCGTGCCACAGTTTTTCTTGAGTGTATTCATTGGTTAGGATTCAGATTTCGCCAATTGGTGGGCTTAATTCCAATCCGTCGTATCGTTGGGACATACGATGATCAGTGATTCATAATATAACAGCTGGTGTCAACAATTATTAGGCCATTCAGCATGGGCATTTAAACAATTTACATTTAGTTGTTCATCTCAGTATTTAAAAAAACTCTTTTAGAGACTATAAACTTTAACAGGGAAGCGGTGTGGCAGAACTTGCCTCTAAAGAGCAAGATAGGTTGCTGAAAGCACAGGAAGTTGAAGTGTCTACAGGATGTATATTGGTACATCAAATATTAGCTACTTGGTATGAACCAAGGATATATCCTTCCATAGTCCATAAACAAACACTCAAAAAAAACTTAATTGATATAGACCAAAGTGTCTGCAATAAAGTTTAATTTAATAACACAGGCCTACAGTATATCATGTTAAACACACCAATCCAATAGTGACAAAAATCAACTGCAAAGAAATGAAAAATCATTCATGACGTGTTTTGTGTACCTCTTCATATGCTGTTGACCAGCCTCACAGTTTTCAATCTACAATTGATGAGCAAGTGACTTTACATGTGATAAAATATCACAAATCTGCAACAATGTACACATAAGTGAAATGTAGGATTTGTAATTACACTTTTCATTTACATTGTTTCAAATTTGCAGTAAGGTTCCACAATTAATCTTTCTTTACAGTATATGTGATAAGTATATTACTTAATGAATGGACTTAACTAATATACTGTACACATGCTCACTGTGGAAAATATGATTAAAATATTAATCATAACTATGCCAAATTAACAAACTAGTTAAAATGGTTCTGCAAACACAAAAGTGTTTAGAAAGGTCTGAACAGAACAGATAGAACAAATATATACATTTTCCTAGAAAAATGCTTTGTCAGAATGGAGGCTACGGCAATGACAAACATATATGGCCGGTTTCACAGACATGGATTAGGCCTAGTCCAAGACTAAATGAGAACGTTAATGAAGATCTCCATGGAACAATGTTTCTAAATCTAGGATTAGGCTTAATCCATGTCTGTGAAACCGGTCCTTTGTGTGGTGGCAGATATACCTGGGTTTTAACAAGTGTTTTCCTACAATTCCCTACCCAGAAGTTGCCTCAGCTGGAAAAGCACCAAGAGTGGAATAGTCGCCAATATTGTTATCTTAATGTACTATTTGTGCATTCACAGTCCTTTTCATTTCATGTGATTCAAACTGAAACCATTAGTAAAATTCAAATATAACCATACAGCAGGGAGATTTTTTTCAAAGGTCACCATCTGCAGCGAAATCAAGAGTAGACTTGGGTGGCTAGACACCATGTATGAAACCACTTTAAAGGTCTCTTTGGTAGTGATAACATACATTACAAATTCTAATAGTCAGTTACAGTGTATTTCCTATGCATGGCATCAAGCCTCAGGACTGTGCATTGATCATATGCAATGATAAATATTGTTCAACATGCCCATTATTATTATTATTATTATTATTATTATTATTATAACATCATTTTCCCTTGACTTTTCCTTCCACCAGCTACACACCCACTATTTGAAAATTAATATATCAAACATGAAATTCTTCTAGCATGTCCAGTTTATGGCACAATTACTTCATTTAACACGCTTTTAATCCAAATATATTTACAAAGAGTATATTTTCAAGCAGGTAGGGGTTAGGCATCTTGCTCAATGATGCTTACAGAAGGTTGGGCAAGCTGTGGATAGAACCCACAGCTGGTGGGAGTCAGCCACCTGAACCACTAACCTATCTGCCCCGACTCAGGCTACGTCAGCACAAGTGATAAAACCCAACAAACCCACGTAGCTTTCTTAGTTGTATCCTTACTAACGTCTACGCAGATTCAAGACCGCCATGTCTTCTCATCTAATCACAAACCTCACGGATGGTCAAACGCAGCTCATAATGAAAGTGCACCTGCATGTGCTGTGTGGTATTGACAGTGTACCACGGGAGGGAGGGGGGGGCGGGACTACATATTACAGAGCACTGAGTTCTCCAGTGTGAAGTCATAGTGGAAGGTGGCCAGGTTGTAGTTGATGTCCCGGGACAGCAGTACATCCGGGATGAAGGAGAACCCCGACTGCATGGCCAGCACGTGGGGCGCCAGGGTGAAGGGGATGTCGCAGAGGAGGTCTGAGAGAGGTACTGCTGTGTGGCCGGCCGGGGACCCCTGTGCCGGCACAACAGCAGGCAGAGCTGGCTGGGCTTTACAAGCAGGGGTCACACATGGCAACTGGGGAAAAGAGAGAAGACGTGTTTGTGTTGACCGTGTTAAAACAGAACATGACTACTTACACGTTACATTACACACAGAGGACCCACAAACAGCAGTTCAGGTATATGTGGTTGGGTTTTCAACACTGATATCACATTGAGATTTTACAACGAATGAATTTAGCTGATGCTCATATCCCGGGACCATGGTGAACTCACCAAGATTAAAGAAACAAAAAATAGCAAAAAATAGAAAAAAAATAGGAAAAATAGCAGAGGAGAAAAACCAAGGACGTGTATGTAGTCATTTTTTCAGATTGTATTATTAGAGACGCAACGCGCTCTGTACCACGCGTGCCTTGCACAGTGTCAGAGCTACTCACTTCCTAGGGAAGGAAGTTGTGAGGGTGCTGTCCCAGCTATCGCCACTTACAGCAAACCCTGTGTGCAACTGCTACCAGCATCCTGAACGGAGACACACAACACTGCGCAAAACACACAGCCATGGTGATGACTACGCCCTGGCGATGCTTTATTTGTACAGCTCAGGGATTGGACAGAAATGGTGGTAGGGCATCTTCCTAGTGGGAAAGAATACGTTCCGTGGCTGTTACATTAGTTCACGTTTTTTTACTTTCACTTTTAAGTTAGGTATAAGCGCACACTAATGTCTGAAAAATGAGTCCATGTTCTACAATCAAGCCAATAATTCCCCAGCTGTGCTCAAGTCACGCGGGCCAAACATTTAACTCAACCCCGAGAAGGAATTTTGAGACTTTGTTGTGTTGTAGCATGTAATTAAGGGCAAATGTGAGCCTAAATGCAGAGAAGATGGTCTTACAGGAAATAGTTATTCCTCTGCAATTAAGAGGCAGGGATTTCCTCTGATGAGCCTTATGAGACTGTTCCACCTCAGCCCTCTCTTGTTTTCTGCTGTGCTCTCCCACACATAGTTACAGTTTCTAGGAGTCAAAGTCACAAAACAAACCCTATGTAACTGGGGAGGCCAATTGTTAACACAGTCTCTATGCAAACAGTAAAAACTCCTTTGTTGGTTCATTAACAACGCGCAGAACATCAGAATGCGGCAAACGTGAGCCGGGTGTAGGCTTGAAAAAAGAGAAAATAAAATGTCTGCAAATTCTCTATTCTCTAACATTCATGTGATCAAGATTATGTGGTATCATTTTGTCTGTGCTTTCTGTTGCACCATAGAAATACTGCCCACACCCTGCATTTGCAGATTGTGTGACACGAGGCAATGTCATGATAGTATAATGCCCTTACAGAACACACACACACAGCGCAGCCATTTTCAATGTTCGTGTTGAGACCAAAAGATTTAAAATCAGATATGACAGAACCCATGAGCCAAATAATATTCCTTTAAGGCCACCATATGTCCTGGTCCAGATTGGAAGGCAGTGTGTAGTAAAATGCCAGGCCCCAGCCAGGTCATAGACCACCAGTCTCCAACACAGCAGTGTAGCTCGGACAATATCATCATGCCACATACATACAGTACAAATGATTAGGCTTAAAAGGACATGTAGTCCTTCCACAGTTAAGTGCCTGTGTTTGGCTCTGCTGTATAAATAGGAAATGGCTTACACATCAGTGGCCTTTTTTAGTGCCACAGGGCTGGTCCCTCAAAATAACCCAAGCAATAATGTACTTTTTTAAACATATTTTGCTTGTGATTTTACACCTTGCATTTTACCCCACACTGACACAAGGCAATGTGTTTACATTAAAATACAAAGTATGAAATACAGTAAAATGTATTTTCTAAACAAACGTTTTAGCCTGAATTTCAAGGACGCATTCCATGAAAACTAAGTATTTCTAGTTGTTTTTGGAATTAGCAATGTCGATGTGACATGGAGAAGTTGTAAGCCTTTCAAAGTGGACTGTTAGCTCCCTGGTTTGTATTGGGGAGAGGGGTGGGGAAACAGGCGAATGAGAGAAAAGTGCATATGTTGCGTAGATTACTGCACAGTTAGTTTGTAACGCCCCAGTGAAGATATGGCCAGCTACGTAGTATTAGCGAAATATACAAGGCAAGAAACTGATGTTGATCACCATTACACAAACCGTAAGTAAAAGTTTAATGTTCAACATTTGCAGATGACCAAATCTGTAAATCTATTTTTTGATACAGTAACTGCAGGCTACCATAGCATAAACAAGGTGAGTCTGCAGGACAGGTATATTATAAAGAGTGATGTGCACATCAATAACTACATTAGATTAATATAGGTTATTGTTCAGAAATAGTAAACGGATTAGAAATAGGCTGCTTAAACACTGTTGTGGTGATTTACTTAACCTAAACATTGCTCATTGATAAAGACGCGCTCGCGTGTCATATCGAAATTGTATTCCCTACCAGAAACGGATTGGCGTTTTTAGTACGGCAAGTAATAATGTTTTTATCTGGGTCAGTGATCAGTCATATCATACAAAACATTTAATGTTATGTCCATGATAATAATAAAGATAGAATACGTCTTTGTAAAGCAGTCGTAGCCTCACGTCAACACAGATGGAAGTCGAGGAAGGGTGGGCAGTGGCTTGTTAAATTTAAAGCAATAGTCAATGAAATCAGACTGTTTTTTAAAGAGTTGTTGTATGATGTGCTATTCCACATAAACTGTGGTATTTTCACCTTTAGCTTGTCAACTACATTGCATTGGGAAGTCACAGAATGGTGTCAACAAGTGAAAAGGAGCATGAAATTACTCCTTTAAGTCACATTCTGGGTGTTCTGTGGAGGTTTATTCCAGTTCTAAGAAGCATTATGACTAAATGATGTTTCCCCTTGTTACACTTTTGCTTTATAGATAATAAGTAGCCCTTTACTGGATGACCTAAGGATTCAGCTCATAGTTCATTAAGGGTTTATAGACAAAAACAATCATTAAAAAATACACTCCTTTGCACAGAGGTAACCAGTGTAGATCTGAAACTGCCGTAATGTGGTAGTACTTTTGTTTGTTATAGTAAATACACTAGGTATGTCAGTGCACAGGAAAACCCATTATAATAATCTAGCCTACTAAAGATAAAAGAATATATGATCTTGTCCATGTCAAATATGGATAGTAGTACTATCTAGGCCTTTGTAGAAATATGCTGAGTTCTTAACCCTTATTTACATGCTGGTAGTCACACACCGCAAATGTTACCTTTGCTGATTGCACGATGACATTGGTTGAAGGCTGGGCAATGTTTGTGGCCGGGACCCTGTGTGTCTGCTGCAAGGCAGTCTCTCCTGCACAGCAAAATCAGAAGAATTAAGAAGCTAATAGTTATTCAATTATTCCATAGAAATACACCCGAGACAAACAACAGAACACACTGAGAATTCTACTGGGTCGCTCATCGTATTTTATGTATTTTAGAAAAGAGGTGGCTATTATAAAACAGCAGTATTCAATCAATATTCACTGCTCAGTCTGACTTCAGCCTTCAGCCATTAGTTCTTTCCTTACAGCACAGCAGAGTGCCAATTTACTTATTTATCTGAGTAGTATTTTACAGCAAGTGAAAGCCAATTTGGAAATCCGCTCTTAGCATCAGTTAGCTTGTCTTAAGATACACTTTTAGTTAATTTTAGAAAGCATGTGTGGTGCACATATACTGTACAAGCTCCATTCATAATCTCACAGTTTATTATTCTCATTAACTAAAGTCATAGTTTGTATGGCTAAAAAATCATTATTAAGATTGCTTTGTATAATGAAAGAAAGAAGAAAATATTACACATACTCCTACATACATAATATGCCTTAATGGCAAATGTAGACCCATTACATATGATGTTATATTGTACACAGTACAGTGCGGGGTTGTCAGACTGTCAGTCTGTGGTGAAAGTATGACTGTCAAGGCAGCAGGTGCAGTCATAATGCAGAAGAATTAGCCCTCTGTTTCTGGAGGTCCTGCTAACAGGAAACAGTAGGGACAGGGTTCCTTCTCTCAGGATGTTTAGAAAGAACTCTCTCCTTTCCTTCCCGGCCCAAGTCACTTTGTCCACAGGAAGCAGAATAGAGCTATTCAGACAGGTGTCACTGATCTGAGCTGTGCATCGCCACCAAACCTTTCTAATGGATGAACCGATACCCCCCCAGAGATAAATGAAGTCTACTGAGCACGTGCGTGCAAGGCGAGTTCATGCTGACATACAATCCTTAAATCAGCCCAATCTGGTGTCACTTTGCAAATTTGGCCCAGTCACATGTATCCCTTTACTATAATAATAAAAGATTATTAGAGAAGACATATCCCTAATGTCTCAGTCATATATAGTTTCTATTGACATTGAGAGAGCACATTATGAGGTATATGACAGTATGTGCGTAAAGCTTTACTGTCAAAATGTAATCACATGTGATTTGGCAGTGTCAAAGTAGGCTAAACTAGAGAACACCCTGGGTGATAAGTACACTAGTAGCCAACTCTACGTTTCTTCCCTGGACCAATAAATTATGCAATGTAAAGTTAGACTGTATTCTCCACTTTAACTGTAGTCAGCATGTTCTGTTTAGCCTAGTCATTGAGCCTAGCAGGTCACACGGCGTCAAATACGTCTAGCGGGAAGGACTTCCAATTGAGTTGTAGTACATCCCTCGAGAACTGGAGGTATAACAACCCATTTAAAGCCCATTTTGAGGGAATTAAAATAATGCGTGTAAAAAAAGATTATAAAGATTATATTCGTCTGAAGATTAAATTATCTTGGTAGTGGATTCACGTGACTTTTAGACCCCACCACCGTATTGTGATGTAAATATGTAATGCTGGGGTTTAAAACTAGAGTCTGAGCACAAGCAGGTCTACAGGGGTTAGAAACCTGTGAGAGCCCTGCACCTCAAAACAGCCACAGCTGCTTGTGACTTGAGCCAACCCAGTCCTCCCGAGTGTCAGCTGCAGATACAATCATTCAAGCCCAAATCCTACTTCACGCACAGAACATGACGGAGACATAGAGCCCAGTCCTAACAACACGAATACCCTGCTAACTGCCTTCACCCGACAGAGGACACAGAATATTGGTTGAGAAGCAGATGGCACAAATTAATAGTTCACTTCACATCAATAAGCATATGAATGGTGTCAAAAAACAAGTGCATTATTCATTGTTTACAATACTCAAAGCTCTGTGTCCCATCACAAGAAAAAGCCACGTCTCTTCCAATTGGTACAGTAGGCTCCACCACGTTACTGCACTGACAGAAAATCGCCCAGCTAGCTCTCTGGCCTGGCCCGTTCACTGACTTGGTCCTAGACCAAGGACAAGTATAACTAAACTCTAGAATGAATTACCTTCCAAACCATAAAACACCCAATCATCCACACCAATAGAAGGGTGTTAATTCACAATTTCAAAACAAAGTTGAGTCTATGCATGGATAAAGGCTATGCCATGCGCTCCAAACACAGCTATACCTATCAGCCTGCCTTGTTCGCTAACAATATGTATTTAAATGCAACATAAAGTATAAAGAAATGTGAATTTAAGGCAACGATTCTTTATATTTTAGTTAAGTAAGAATGTTTCAGAAAACATCCAACGTCTGTGAGTTCAGTCGGTCACCAAACGCTGGCTCGGTGACCTGGCCACGTCTGTCAGAATGACAAGCAACACCAGACCATCTGTTCGTTTCACCGACAGCTCTCGCCACCAAAGCAAGGGATTAAAAGCCAAGTATAATACACTCCAGGATACAATACAATTACATTTTCAACATTAATTCAATGTTGATACCAACAAGCCAAAGTGGCTTCACAATACAAATAATACAAATAATACATATTAAACTAAAATACTGTATATTAATATAATATGGAGGTCATACATTATATTAAGTTATACACTCACCTAAAGGATTATTAGGAACACCTGTTCAATTTGTCATTAATGCAATTATCTAATCAACAATCACATGGCAGTTGCTTTAATGCATTTATGGGTGTGGTCCTGGTCAAGACAATCTCCTGAACTCCAAACTGAATGTCAGAATGGGAAAGAAAGGTGATTTAAGCAA
>JAODOY010003105.1:7500-11746 GCA_025399855.1 Forbesichthys papilliferus | reverse complement strand
AGAGAGAGAGAGAGAGAGAGAGAGAGAGAGAGAGAGAGAGAGAGAGAGAGAGAGAGAGAGAGGGAGAGAGAGAGCTTCTGTTAGTGGCACGGTAAGTGATAGGGCGTTTAGTGCTGTGGTACCAGGGTAGATTCTGAACATGTAGGTTTTAAGTACTGTATATATAATATTGTATACAAGCGTGCCAAAACATAATACATTCAACACATTGGAACATTGATGTTTTAAAAAAAAAAGTTTTACCAAAATGAGACTAACAACCTCTACTTTGTAAATTATTACATTTAATGCACATCCATGCCTGACATCATATGATTTATCAGTATCTTATCGTGCACTGGGATAGCTGTAAAGCAGAGGTTAAAGGGAATACCAGTATAGACAAAAAATTAGCTACATAATAGTTTTGCACAAAATGTCAATTATTACATTTTATGCTGGAGAAATATTGTTTTTTAAACTCGATAAAAACAAAAACACCTCCCTTTGATGACACACCAGGTTGCACTCACAGACGCTTGCAACCCCCCCACACACACACACACATTGGACACACATTGCCAAGGCTACGATAGTGTTATGTGGTGCGGTCTGCACCACTTTGTTTTCTAAACGTGCACACGGAGCGCACACCTAGCGGACCGCGAGGAGATAGTTGCTGAATTTAATCTCTTACAACCGTTGACCACCTTAAAATGGCCCTAAGAGTCTGTGCTAAATAAAATAATTATTCCTTAATGTGCATACTGTCCCATGTCGGTTTGAGATGCAAGAAAAACAACTCAAAACACTAAAGCTCACTGGAAGAGATTCTGTTCTTTGATTGAAGTACATGCAATTCTTACCTGAAAATGCATCTTCGCGAGGACAATGATTAAAGCCAGTTATGTGCTGAGCACTATAAAGTCTTGTCATGTCAAAAGATTTAAGTTTGGCTCTCTATTTCCACCAACAGAACATGTTGAAGTAGCCTGGAGTAATTCTTTGCACTAATAAAATATAAACCCTAAACAATTACAGTAACAGTATGGCTGTGAAATATACAGTAATTCTGTTGTGGGTTACTGTACAAATTAACCAATCTAAGCAACAGTTTAAATGGTCATTCCAAGGTAAACCATGCAGACTGCCAACGTGGACTCACACCAGCTTCCTGGATTCATCAACAAGCTACAGTAGCATCCCAGAGTCCACAATACACAAACGCGGTCACTTTTCCTGTTTTTGCGACACTACTGTTTAGTAAAATACAAAACAAAATATAAATCTAACCGAATCTCATAATCCCGTTGAATACAATACCAAGCTGTCTCTTCTTTGTGCCATAGATAAGTAGTCTACCGTGTTCTTCTGCTTTGAGAATAGAATGTAGGGGCTAAAAACTAAACCAAGTACCTGGCAGGATCTCTGTGTAAGTGTGTGTGTGTGCGTGTGTGTGCATGTGTGTGCGTGCATGTGTTTCAGTACGTGTATATCACATAAAGTGTAACCATAGTACACGCAGAGATGACAGATGTCTTATCAGTGACTCAAGACTGTATAAAGAAAGCAATATGTATCCACCCACACACAAAAAGTGTGCACAGGCCACACACACACACACACACACACATGCATGCAGATACACACAAAGACACACACACCTACAAGCATGCACACATATTACCAGACAAAAATATTGTCTCCTGCAGTAGCAGGATATCTTGACAGTAATCCACAGATTCTACCAAAGACAAACCTGAGAAAAGTACAGTATTTTAGCAAGTGCATAGTGTATACCTCTCTTTATAACTTTATACCTCAACTCAGTCGAAATAAACACAAATCTATTGCTTGTGTCAATATAGTTATAGGAATCGGTTGTCTATAGAGCTTGGACAGAGGGTATTGTTGGTTCATAAATGATCAACTATCCACTACGTTTTCAGAGAATTCACACATGTTATAATTATAATAATAGTTATAATGTTAAAGTACTCAAATCAAACAAAGAGCTTTTACTGTAGATGTGTTATGCAGCTATTGTACAGTACATTCTCCCTGTGTTTCTAGAATGAAATATTAGTTTCCATGGTGTATTCTATTCCTGCCATTGCCAATACCACCTAAATTGTGATGTGCATTTTTACCTTTCCTTTTCCATTTTATGAAATCTCAAATTCCCCAGGTCTCAGAAGTGGCTCTGGAATCACAGAAATTCTTTAAATTGTCCTTGAAACAGGAACACAGGAACACAGGGACACAGGGACAGCTCGAGCTCACTGCTTGTCTGGCAGTTGTGTGGGAGGGTGGCCAGAATTCATTGCCTCTCTGGTCAAATGCAGACTATGCCAACGCCTTTACTGTGTGTGTTCATACCCTCTTTTCTTAATTCAAAATCTAAAAAATGCTGATGACGAGTGTATATTTATGTCCCTCTGACTCATGTCACATGCTTCACATGATATAAGAGATGAGATGCCAGTGGAAGAATACTTAAATTACAATTATTTTTGTCATAGCCTCTGCATCTCATTCTGTTGTTATTGACAGATGCAGCCTACTGTGTATGCCTGCATTGTACACCGTGAGTGTGTACAATGCAAATAAAAGTAACAGGCCCTCAAATCTCTGGCATATAGCCCCTTTTCAGTACTAATTCTCCCTAGGGAATACAAATATTACACAGTATCCTTATTTATCAATACCTGTGTTTGTATGGAGAATTATTCTTGCTAACTTCAAGCTCAAATCAAAACAGTGTCACTCTGCGGTCCTCACACATAGTGATGTATTGTATGTGTATGTATTGTATATACAATATGTATTGTAAAGCAAAACGCATTCTACGGCTGTGTTGATATGAGCGGTGTTCGCCACTTTGTTTATGTTACTATTTACGGAGCCAGTGCTGTGTAGAAGTATTGGATACTTTTTTCAACCTGCACAGGGAACGATAAGGTATAGCAAATGCGAGGATACGGTACATTTTTAGACAAAAGCATACATTTAGCTTGTAATAGCGGACTTCACCTTTAACTAGCTAATTGACCTTTCCCAAGCCCCGCCCCTTTCACTTGTCCTACATAGAGAGCTTTTACAGCAAAACAGACGATGGAAGGTTCCGTCAGATTAAAAAAATGCTCAACTGTTGCTCAACTGGATGACAAGCAAAAAGTTTCAAAGGAATTGTAGGCTACTATAAATAATGTTTGCAATTGGACTGCCAAATGAAAATGTTGTATTTTCTATAGCTGTAATAACTTTACTCTTTCTGAGCATGTTTTGAGTTCATATTTTTTATTGAAAAGGACAATGCATGTTTGAGCACATTCAGCATCATATATAGCACTCGTGTAAAAATTGTTATGATTGTGGAATCATAATCTTCGAGTGAACAAACTGGCTCATGTAACTGCAGCTAATGTATTCCTGTGCTAATACAAAGACAAATGCCGTTAAACATTAAAAGCTTAATAACTAAACCGATTATGGATTATAAATGTAAATAGTTCTGTGCTTTATGGCTGGTTTATTGGTTCAGTAAATTACAATGTGTGATTTTGTTTTTGTGTGACCACCAGTATTTTCTTAAACCATGTTAGTACAAAACCCCCAAAAGACCAATTTAAGCCAGAGTCCAACAATGTTAGGCCCTTCTGAGATATTACCAGCCAACAACAGAATTCATCTTAATTCAATATAAAGTTCTCTGAAATAGGATTTAGACCAAGATACTAAAATGCTCCAGTAATACAAATAAAAATGAAATTCTCTAGGGTAGTGTAGCAACTTATAACGGCACACAACCGCCATCTTATTTGTGCAATGATAAAGGACATTTTGCCAATATATGATATAAGGAAGGAGATGGCAATACTGCAAATATTTCTACAAATGGATCCAAACAGCAGGACTAGCCAAAGCACAATAGTACATCGTACATTGCTGCTGTTGATGTGTAAGGAATAATGCCTTGCTCATTCTCTGTCCATGCACCCACACGAAAGCCTTAGAGTCAAGACAGCGAGGGATGTCAGTTGCTTCTATCCAGAGTGATATTCTGTGAGAGCAATTACTGTACAAGTAGCAAAGAGCAGGCGCTTAATTAAAGGTGCCCTGTAACTTTTTGGACGGGAGTCAGATGCCCTAACATGCTCCAGTTATGACTTCATTCTTCATCATTTAAGTTTTGATAGAAATTCACTTCTACAGTAATACAAGAAACTGCAAACTGCTTGGGGGATTTTTGTCCACTTCATAATCC
>JAODOY010003105.1:0-2500 GCA_025399855.1 Forbesichthys papilliferus | reverse complement strand
CCACATTTATTTCATAATTGTTCGTTTGTCTAACGTCTTTGGCGCACCGACTTTTCTCTAAATCTCAGTAAGATGGACCAACAGTGTCTTAGTCTAGTTAAATACATATAGTCTGGAAATGGAAATACCTGTTAAACTATCATTTTTATTTTACTTTCATAAAAAGGCAATGTATTTAGGCCTATATGCTATTATTTTAAAATCATTTTCGACCAGAAAATAACTATCAAAAGTTACCACATTTCTTTCACCAGATGAATGAGTAGGATAATAGAGCAGAAAAAAAAAAAACATCTGCAAGACTAGACCAGACAACCTTTCCCCTACCTGGTCGAAATAGATCACCATGGTCCTGTTGCTCATCTCGGACGGCTCGTGGTTGGTGTTCCTGACGGCGGAGAACGCCACCTTTGCGCTGCCGGAACGCACCGAGATTCCGAGCGCCGTGCCTGTAGGGTCCGAGGTCGGGTTGGAGTCGCAGACCACCAGACACTTCCCCTCCAGGACGATCGGTTCCGTCTCGTTCTGAGCGCTGGTCGGACTCGCCACGAGCCACACAGCGCTCAACAGACACAATGTCAACATACTAACGGTCTTCAGTCTTGTTTGACTAGAACACCGCGGATTTATTTCCCGTTAAAGCAGGAATTAAGTTTTTGTCCGGTTTTCCGTCTGGATAATATCTAATAAAACGGAGACACCCAGATATTCTTCTAGAGTATATCTCGAGGAACAAGCGAGGTTTCGAGCGTTTCCTCTGTAAAGTCTGACTTCGCGGTGTCACTGATGGGAACTGTAGTCCAAGATATCCTAGAAAACCGTCCGGTAAGCCTCAAGTGTGACTTTCTCCAGCCGCTTTCCAGACCTCAACTTCTCAACGTGCTTTCTATTATTTGCGTCCCGTCACTCGGTGACAGTCGGTAGCGAAGCGGCGGGGCCCTGGTCGAGTCGCGGCGCAGCAGAATACATAGCGCGCGGGTATCCGTCTGCTCTCGCGCGTGAATTATTGATATGTGAGATATTAGAGTTTCACACACAAAGGCTCGAGCGCGTACGCACGAGCAAACGCGATGCTCCCGCCCCGTGCGCCCGTAGACCCCGCCCCCACGCGCCGCAGATATCTGGGCCCCCATCACCGGATTAAGCACGCGCATCGCCAATACTTTCCAATCACCGCGCGCCGACCCGCCCATTCGGCACTCGAACCATCTCTCTCTCCCCTTCTCTCTCTCTCTCTCCCTCTCTCCCCCCCATCTCTCTCTCTCTCTCTCTTCCACCCACCCCCTCCATTCTGATAAGGTTTGGGTATTTTCTCCTTTGCTCCAGAAACAGACACAAATAAGAGACGCTAAAACTATTGTATGGACAACAATCTACCACCATGGACTCAACATTTTGATCTCACCTTGCTATTGTTATTATCATTATCAAGAATATCAAGAATATGACCAGATGGATTGCAAAATAAAGGCGATAAAAAGACTAAAACAACATCACAAAACTCAACCGTGAGCTGCAGTCAGACCATAATATGGACAGAATGAAGAAAACGATTTTGAAGAAGTGGGGGAAAAGGTAACATTATGGGATGCATCAGCACTGAAGAGTCATTAACAAGAAAAGGCCACAAACATAATAAGAATAAAGTATATTAAAATCAATATGGCTGAAGATGTTCAGGTAACTTTTGACATCTCATTTTACACTCTCTCTCTCTCTCTCTCTCTCACTCACTCTCTCTCTCTCTCTAGTACACACTCTCGTTCTATTACACACTCGCTTTATTACTCTCTCTCTCTCTCTCTCTCTCTCTCTCTCTCTCTCTCTCTAGTACACACTCTCGTTCTATTACACACTCTTTCGCTTTATTACTCTCTCGCTCTCTCTATACACCTCTGCTCCTCCTCCTGAGTGTTCTTCTACCCTTCCCTCTGTGCCAAAACATTTTTGCTTCTGTCCCTCCTTCCGATATGTCCCTTCTTTCCAGCTCCCTTCTCTCGTTCTTCTTCCAATCTTTTAGTTTTCATTTCAGTGATGCTTTCATTGTGTTCCTTTTGCGGTAACACCACAGCATGAAACTGGATGCCACTGTTAGCCAACATTTATTGGACCCAGGTCCGCTATAGTCCCAGGGTGGAACATTGTGTTACACTTCATCAATATATTTATTGGCAACACACTTATAAGGTCTGTCTTAGAACTGAGAACCGGCAAGCTTAGAAGACTTTGTAATTTATCTTTTCTTCTCTTCTTCATGAAATGTTTGTCATCATGGAAATATTTAGTTTCGTTTTTAGATGAACTACGCATCAAATTAAGATATTTGCTGAAAGAAACTATATCAATCGGGTCGCGGTATCGGGTTGCGGGGGCAGCAGCTTCAGCAAGGGACCCCAAACTTCCCTTTCCCGAGCAACATCATCAAGCTCTGACTGTGGGATCCCGAGGCGTTCCCAGGCCAGTGTGGAGATATAATCTCTCCACCTAGTCCTGGGTCTTC
>JAODOY010003104.1:0-11748 GCA_025399855.1 Forbesichthys papilliferus | reverse complement strand
CAGTGTCTCCTCCTACTTCAACTCCATAAACGAACACGCTGGAACAGGGTGAGAAGACACCACCCCAAATTCCAACAGTGAACATATCAAAATACTTATTGGTTTTATTGCGAATGTTAGAAATGTTGATGTGTGTGGAGTTATATTTGCACATATAAGTCAATAAGTATACTTATATGTGCTTATATGTTATTATTTTATTAATACATGTACTAATCTACAGTACAAATGTTTAATTGCCCCTCACTGAGAAATTCCATTCCTGCAGTCTTTGAGGCAAACGATGACGTAACTAGAAATTACAAATTTTACATGTGACCCCTTAAAATGTTTGCTTCGTTCTCGAGAAGAAGGGATGTGTGGTTTTATGGTCATTGTAGTCTTTCGCAGACTGAATGTATGACTGTACGATGCCAACGTCCTCTAAAAGGACAGCCCCCAAAGAATCGCCCCTCTACATCGACGGAATGTATTCGAAATGGACGATCAGTAAGAGGTTATCGAAATCCTTTTCTTCATGGAATAATCATTTAAAGACATTTTTCAATCGATCTGAAGCCTCAAGTTTTCTCAACTAACTAATCACAGGTAAGGCGAAGTGTGCTATTCGTAATACTTATTCTAATACTCATGTTGTGATCTTAGTAAGATTGTTTTGTCTGTCGTGATGCCATTTGGAAGCAGAGATCATGACTAGAACGACACGAGTGCTCTCTTTCCAATGGTGTGTGATTTTATATTGCCCAATATTTTCATCTTTCAGCCTACCAAATTCCAGACAAGAACCAACCAAAAAGTATTTTCACAGCTACAAACAAACTGATGTAGCGCGAATGCGGCTGTAAAATAATCTCCATTGCCTAACTACTCTCTAGGACCAACGGTTGATGAGTTATAGCCATTTAACCTCTTGGCTAATCACACAGAAAAGCATGACTAAAAAGCACCAAAGGGAAATAGAAGACTAATAAGAGAGAGGACCAACGGCTTATCAGCTTTGAACAACAAATCAGTGCTGCTTACTACTACAAAGTACTTTGAAAGTAAATGGAATACTTAAATTACTTGAAACTGGCTATATGAATAAAAGTATGTGTGGTCACTTGTGATGACGTGTTGAATGTACATGAACAATAGAAAAGTGCAGTATATGACTTAAAATGAGCGGCGGTAGCACATTGGGAAAGAGGATATTTAATATTTAGTCTAATTGTAGATTCATCAGGGTCTGCCATCCACCCATGATAACTCTTTGTCTTGTGTTATTGTCCATGTCCATTTCCCCATTTGTGTGTAACCAGCCTTATGCTTTGTGTATTGATGCCGCTGATGCACGACCATTTACAAACCAATCAATGTCAAGTATAGGGAAATGCAGGTGATGACGACAAGGTGTAGGTACGTCAGGTTTAGTTCTAGTTCGCTTGTACAATTTTAAAAACGTACTTGGATCGACTCAGATCCAAGACTCAGATCCAAGTACTCAAATGTTTACAAAGTAACAAAGACATGAACCTTGGTCAGGACCCTGTTCCAGAATTTTAGGTTAAAAACACCCTAAATGTCTTGACTGAAATGGAATCCTTTCAGGTTTAAATTTACTATTTACTTACAATATATTTTTATTAAAACCTGCTATGAAATGGCCTAATCAGATCATGCTGCCACTATGATTTTGTCCCATGGCATTCAGTCAAGGCTACTTAAGAAATCAGCACAAAATACTCACCAAATCCCTCTGGTTGGAAGTACTGCGTGATGTTGGCGGGTTTGCCCTGCAAGACAAAATACAGGTCATATTATATAGACAGTGATGCTTCACTGCAGCAGCAAAATTACCCAAGCTAACCACATGAAATGGCTGTATTTTAAACAGCTGATGCAGCTGTTGGGGTGGACATACATTTTCAAAGACTAAGTAGACTTTCATAGCTTTTCACTTACCCATCTAAAATGTTACTAGACCTGTTTGCAACTATTTACAATTTAGAAAAATATGGACTCCAAATGACGAAAACTAGTAAAGTGTGATTTTCCCAACAACGATATAAACGATAAAGTATAATTTAAGATGGTAGATGTTTTTCTATTGTCATACAATATATATCGCTTTATAGCACAGCCCTACTTGACACCCTTTTGTACACTGCCCTGAGCCTATCTGAGATGTATAGTAGAAAATGCCACCCGCTGCCTGTGAACAGCATTACCTACAGTTTTTGTAAGTTGACAATAAAATATCTCAGGAAGTGTACATCATAATTACTTGAAACTTGGTAGGACCCTTTAGACCTATATCCCCTTTGAACCTCAAGAAATTTGATGGGCGTGGCTATCCATTAGCCCCCCTACAACACCAAAAAACCGCCAATCAGGAAGTGATTGACTTCTACACGCCTTATCCGATTAACATGAAACTTGACAGGAGACCTTTGCTCAATGTGATGACCCTTTCTAAGACGTTTCATGGCAATGGCTATTGTCGTTTACTGAACAATGCCCCAAAAATGTCAAAATTTGCTCAAGGTTCACGTTTCTGCTAAAAACTTTGCTAACACTTTAGAATAATGGTACATGAATTATCATGAATTCATGCATGCATGATATGTGCATTACTTCATGCATTAATATCTCATGAATAATCAGGAACTAGCATGACTTTAAAGTATTTCATGCATGACCTCATGCCATTATTAAAGCATTAACTAAGGTGAGCAAATCATCATGAATTACAATTTATTAAGCATGATTAATATTTCAGGCATTCTTTAAAAAACATTTGGTTTTCAATATTGTGGGTAAAACTACAGTTGTTATAGGCCTAAATTAATAATCAGTGATGGGCAAGATACATTGAAAATGTAGTAAGCTAAGCTACCAGTTACTCATTAAATGAAGCTTAACTACACTGAAGCTACCCAAAAAGAAATGTAGCAAACTAAGCTACATGTAACACGGCAAAAGTAGTTCACTACAATTAAGATTTTATTTTTCCTACATTTTATTGTACCAACATTCAAAAGTGTAAGTCAAACAAACAAAATAAACAGGGCAAAACTGTTCAGTTCAACTGTTTATTAAACAATACGCTGTGTCCTCTGCTCTCACTGTTTTTTCTATCTCATAAACTCAGTCTCATCTTTATTTCCCCTCAATCCCCTGCATAAAAGTCTTAGGCATCAGCCCGGTGATTCGTAGGCCTACGCCTACGGCATCACCATGAGTCGTGTTGCCAATTTAGTGACTTTGTCGCTAGATTTAGGGACTTTTCAGACCCTCTTAGCGACTTTATTTCTAAAAAGCGACTTATTCAGACCAGGGAAAAGGCGAGAAATATTGAATTATGTAATGTATTCTCATATGCTGCTAAGGGTAATCACAGTCCAGCAGCGGTGGAATCTCTCCCTCTCCTCATGTGCCGTGTTCAGACAGTCAGTAACTTGTGCTTGTGTGTGTGGTGGGGCCGGCAGGAGGATTCAAATGAATACGCTTAATATGCAAATGAGCTTATGATGTCATCTGGCAACTTCTAGCGACTTTTGGAGCTGGTGCTAGCTACTTTAATTGGAAACTATTTGGCAACAGTGACGGAACTGCTTCTGTCGGCTACACATGTAGCACATGTATCCATCACATACACGGAGTATGTGATGGCATCACGTACTGATTCTTAGCAGTTGTATCAGGACTTAAGCTTGAGCTGCAGATTCAAAAATGCTAATGTAAATGGAAATGTAGCTTCTGTGGACGCTACCGCACTACTTGATCAATTAGTAGCTTCGCTATTGAAAAGCTATTTGATTCAGAAAACAGCGCCGCTATCGCTACGCTACTCATAAATGTAGTTTAACTAGTAGCGTCGCTACAAGTAGCGATGCTACTAGTGCCCAACACTGTTAATTAATAACCTCTTCAAAACTAGGCCCCTTTTTTTCCCTTGCAAAAACATTCCCTTTCATTCATAAGGTTTTATGCAGTTCTGAACTTATTTTGGTATTAAAATTTAGATAACCCATGTGAGATTCCAATTCAGGTTAAATATTCCATGTGGATGGCACTGCTTTTCAGTAAATTAATCTCAAATACAGAAAAATTATATATTTTTTCATTTTCGCCTGATATAATGTACTATTTTATGTAATAACTTTATGGAAATTAAGCATAAGCAACTTCTTTACACTATAGGACTGCAATACAACATCTGATGAGTATATATGTTCAAGGATTAGGGCATTGTGTAAAAAAAACAAAGAAATTATGGGTTTTATTGTGAAAGTCAGAAATTTTGAAATAGTTTGTCCATATACATCTTCAGATAAGTAAATAAGTATTCATAAATGTGCTCATTTATGTTATTATTAATATATGTACTAAACTATAGTTTAAGTGTAATAATTTCATTTTCTCTTACTGAGAAATTGATTGACAACCGTCTTTTTGGCGAACGATGACGTCACTTTAAATCCCTGAATTTAGCCAGAGCTGTGATTGGCCAAATTATACATGTGACCCCTTAAATGACTCGTCGACTCGTTCTCTATAATAAAACTCCACCTCCCATAGAACCGCAGTCTTGATACGACGTCATAATTCCAAAATAGATCCCATGTTTTCATTCGAGATATTAAACCGGCTTCGGATTAAGGTTTTAAGGTTCCTTCTTCGCTCAATTCCGGGCAGTTTTTTTTTCAACTAACGCAATACAGGTAAGGCGCAGATTGCAATTTCTAATTCTAAAGGCATAAATCGTGTCGCATTGTTAATAAAATATATTTCGAAGGTATGCTGCTATGGGCAAGGGGAGACCACTGTTAGAACAATGGGAGTTCGCTTTCTCTGATACTGTACGATGAAACACACAACATGACATTAAAAAAAAAAGCGATTTTCGGTTCGTGTGGACAAGCAGCACGATATTAGCATAAATTTATATCCGATATTTGTTTTAATCTGGTTGACTTTGAAAAATGCTTACATTTGGGCAATGGTAGTTAGATTACATTGCTAGGCGAGAGGCTTGACTATCCAGACGTGTATAATAAATACTGTTAGACATTTATATTTTAAAAAAATATTATCTCGAGTTGGGTAGTAAGGGGTGCGGCACCACGGGTGGGTCCATTCGTTCCCATAATCATGAATTCATGCATGAAACAAAAATGAGTTAATGCATGTAATACTTCTTGAATAATTAATTAATTAATATCATACATGCTAGATCAATATATCAACAATATATTAGACTGAGTTGCATGTCTTTTTCATATAGCCTGCAGGTAAATTACTCAGCAATCACATCATATAAATTGTGGTGACATCCAAATAGTGTATCCATTATTATTAGCTTCACAATATTAATAATGTTTGTGCCCCCTTAACTAAAGTGATGTACTGTGGTTAACTTGTCTTGGGCTCTTACGGCTGTTTTTGGATACAATGGATTTTGCCTTTATGCACATTGTTTGTTAGTAGCTTCTAGCTTGCAGGTAAATGGACAGACCCAAAACACTGGCATTGACAGCACATGAATTCTGATGACATCCAAATACAGTAGTCTTTATTAACTAAGCATTCGCTTCTCAGTACTTAATCATGTTTGTGCCCCCTCAACTAAAGTGATGTACTGTGTTAATCTTGTCTTAAACTATTTTGGTCATTTTTGGATACTTTGGATTTTGCCTTTATACACAATGTTTGTTAGTAGCTTCTAGCTTGCAGGTAAATGAACAGACCCCAAACACTGGCATTGACAGCACATTAATTCTGTTGACATCCAAATACAGTGGTCATAATTAACCAAGCATTAGCTTCTTATTACTTAATGTTTGTGTCTACAGCAGGCAAGGCATTGATGACATGACAACTGTACATTTAGGTGCAGTACCAACCTGAAAATAAATAAGACCAAATTTTACTTTCACTTTAGGCATTTCTTCTTCTACCGAGAAGGCGATACTTTTTTTTGCCGATGCGCCACCTGGTGTTGCGAAGGTCTAAATGCGAGTACATTATGCAAGCGTTTTATTGGAACTAAACAACATAACCACAATCTAACAGTGTGAAATTTTAATCTTAAAATGAACTATTCAAAGGCAATCTGTTTAATGTAAGTTACACAAATACAATGATAAATTATAATAAGAAATAATTAAACAAATACAATAATAAAGTTAATAAAAACCTTTATGTGGTGTGTTTTTTGTGTAGGCTATGTGATTTTTGTTTTACACACATCTACATTAGGCTTGTACCCTTGTCTTTAACTATTTTGGTCTGTGTAACTTTTGGCCAATCGATTTCTGTTCCGAGCAGGAAAATTATAATCGTCTTATTTTTTGTTTTCCTGCTCTGAAATTAGATTAATGCGAAGTTGCTTTGTTCAATTTTTTTTGCTTTATAAAACAGAAGATAATTTTACATAAAAACAAAGTCTGTTTATTTTCTGGACTATGAAAATTGTAGGCCTAGGCGATGTATCCGTTTGTGATGTAAGGTTTGCCTCACACAGTTTAACGCCGCTGTGAGGCTGTGGACGGGATGCTTGAAGGGCAGGAAGTAAGCACAGAGAGATTGAGAGCCCTCGCACAAGCTCATAGCCATGAGTTCAATTTTTACACCCACGCACCACCGGAGAGACCGCACAAGCTGCCCTGTCATGTCCGGGGCTGCACACAGGCCATGCGCAAAGCAGTTTGTGCCTACCCTGCACCGTAAGGTGTTAAACTGATGGAGCCACATCATGGTCATAATAATGATATCATAATTCATGGTGATGTGCTCACCTTAGTTAATGCTTTAAACGGCATTACGTCATGCCAGTTCTTAATGTTTCATGAGATATTAATTAATGCATGAAGTAATGCACAAATCATGCATTAATTCATGCATGAATTCATGATAATTCATGTACCATTATTCTAAAGTGTTACCAAAACGTTTGAAATCCTTAACTGATTTTTGAATATGTCATATTATATTCCTCAGGACCTTCTGAATCCAATGTGATGTGACATCACGATCTGTCTACAAAGATTGTCCGCCGTTTTGAATTTAATACAAAAACGTCTTTCTAGTTTCTCTCAAATATTGTCTGATATTTGTGAAAATTGGTGAAAAGTGTTCTTTGGATCAAGTCTCACATAGTTACTTCATGGGATTTTAGATTTGTCAAACAGTTGCGTAATGACAGGCTTTCAAAGTCGGTGGCAAAGCCTTATAATAGGAAGTGGAGGCATCTAAAGACCAAATATTTTTTAAGAATGCCTGATATATTAAGCATAACCATGACGATCATGCTTAATAAATTGTAATTAATGATGATTTTCTATATAAAAGCAGTCAATTTACATTGATGCACTGCGTCTTACTTTCCACTAGAAAGCAAGGCAGCTGCCAGCCTTGAACAACTTGCTTGCGGTGGGCTATTACGGCTATTTTGCCAGTGAATATAGTGCCACTTCAAATGTATTGGCAGGGAGTAAGTAGCCTAACATACATAAAGAAGTTGGTTAAAACTTGTTTAATTTTACGATTGCTAGGACGCATTTTTCAATATCTTTGTGATTCAGTTCAAAACTCGTCAGCACTACAGTATGTGGTGCGACATCAGTTTTCATTGCAAAGCATTCCTACATCTTTAAAAATGCATGAACTCAAAACCATAATAGGCCTAGGCTCAGGGGCGGAACCAGAGTATTTTCAGTGGAGGGGCACAGGAGGGGCAAGAAGAAAACGGGGGGGCACTTAAATGCTGTAATTCTTCTTAAACTGATCATTCAATTAAAATAGGGGGGGCACATGCGATTTCTGGGGGGACACATGCCACTCCATGCCCCCCCATTGGCTCCGCCCCTGCCTAGGCTATCTGCAAATTTTGGCAAATATGCACACTACTTTCAGAAGTTAGGCAACGTTCAAACCCTATTTGCTTGCCTTTAAGGCTTATAGCATATATATGCTATAGGCCTACAGAATACAATAATCTCAATATTTCTCTGGCCTATGCAGCATATAAGAGATTGCTCGTTATACCAATGGCCTATCAATTTGTGGCCAAATGAAGGAAACTATATGGTTTACTAGAGTATAATATCTTGAGTTGCATTTTAACTGTTGTCTAGCAGTGTAAAGTGAATTCAGTGTTGTATAATGCTATGTACAATGTTTACTAGGCTGATAGTGATAAGAATACATTCTTATGAATAGGCTTAGTACTTAAATTACTTGTACTTGTAATTGTTTATATCATTATGGTATGCCTTAGCATTGTGTGTGTGCAGAGTCTGCCTGGTGGGGCGAAGGTTCTATCAGGTGACTGCAGTTTGTCAATAGCTTTGTTATTGCCATGGTGCCACCTTTGGGTGTGGGTGTTATGGAGAAGAGGAGGACCTATGATCTTCGGTGCCCAGGGGCCCCTGGGGTTACTAATCTGGCCTTGCTGAATATGGCTGCTTGAAGCTATATTTATTATTAGTATTATTATTATTATTAAGGGCCTAGCCACAAAGTGGTGAAGCCCTTATTGTTATTGTACATTTTGTTATTATTATTAAGGGCCTAGCCACCCTAGGAATGAAAATGTATGGTAGATCAAGAGCTTTGCATTCCGGCTCAGCACTTTTTTCATCACAACAGTGTGGTAAAGTAAATGCAGTACCACCACAGCTTCTCTGATTCTCCGACCAATCTCCCACTGCATCCAGAGATACTTGAACTTCTTTACTTGGGATTAAGTTTCATTCCCTACCCGGATATATGATAATGAAATAGGGTTTACCCTAGGGAGACCAGAATTTATGTTTTTCACAGTGACGGGACCACTTAGTTATCCAATGAGTGTTGAAACAGGGAACATAAACTCCCACTTAGATAAACTGAGCACTGAGCACTGAGACTGAGCACTTTTTCAAACACATTTCTAACTACTGTAACTTAGGGCTGCACAAGTAATCGCATTTCAATCAAAACCGTGATATGACCTTGTGCGATTATGTAACCGCAAAAGCCTGCGATTATTTATAAATAATCTTCACACACTGCATGTAGTTAACCTGCGCCTATTACCTCCGCGCAAGGGTAAGACGGTCTAAAACCAGTTTTATGTCTGTCTATTCACACACTTCACTGCCTTGATACAGAGCACAACGTGTTATAGGACTACCGTAAAAACCACGCCAAGCAGCTCTTAATTGACATTGCATGAAGCTGGCTTATGCATCTACTGGTATCTATTTTCATCCCTTATCAGCTCGGTTCTTAGATTCGGCAGCCAAGCTAATTACTTAATTCTGGGTTTGTTACTTGTTGTTTGTGAATTTACAGTAGTTGTAACTGCAGATTTTAGGCATGTTACATTTTTATGCAGAAGTCAGAATGACGAGGCAGATTGAATATGACTTTCAAAGCAATCACTTGTTTTCTACCCCATGTTCTATTGTGTGATTACCTTGCTTAAAGATTGATTAAAACTTTAAGATAGGCCTATTATAATTATTTTGATTCACACAAGCAGGCGAGGCCGAATTGGAGCAAAAGGAAAATGCAATATGTTCTTTGGCGTTATTTCGGGATAAGCAATGTTGACCAGAGAGATAGACAACAGGTTCGACCCGCCAAGGAGAATCTGTGGATGTCCAGAATGGCCCGTCAAAGTTATGACCGCGGCAGTCCAAGCTGGCGCATGGTGCAGAGCACCATGCAAAAATAACATACAGGTAAAATATAGACTATTGTATTAGCCTGTAATCAGATAATTAATTCAATTAAGCCTGTGTTCTCTTTAAACACAGGCTTAATTTAATTAATTATCTCTTTAGGATATACTCTACTATGCTGTATTGTATCTTTACATAGAAAATATTTTGTTTTATTAGTTTTCTGCTATATTTAAAACAATAGTACATAGCACTTTTAAGCTTTGATAAAGGAAACAAAATGATGAGCGCTGCTTACTATATCTTAATCTCAAGTCTAATCTACTAATCACAATATTACTTTCTGGTACGGTCCTATATCTACATGCAAAAAACAAGAAGGCGCAGAAGAACTATCAGCATCAATAGACAATCTCTAAGTAGTTAACAAATGCATGTTAATTTTATTTTAAGCAAAACTGTATGGATGTTTTTATTTTCTTTGTTTTATTTTTCTCTCTCTCTAAGACTGTAAATAAAGATCCAGACCCAGATGTTATGGTAGCAGGGAGAATACTATATGTGGTGCATGGATGAATATTTTGGCATAATAATGGATTCACAAACTCACATTCAAAACCCAAATTCTAATTTGGAAAATTGTAGATAGAAATTTGGAACAATATAATTACAGATGCCCAATGTTGTACAACAATGCCATGATTATATCTCACAAATTTCTGCATTACCAATTGGACACAAATAGGTAACAATCCTGTGTAGCACTTTGATGGGCCGAAAGGTTTGAAAAGTGCTCTATAAATGCAGTCCATTTATAATGTACCCCCCCCCCCCCTCCTCCCTTCTTTCACACCACTCACCTTGGGTGGAGACTGCCGTTGTGTAGATGATCCCTGCTTGCCGGAGACAGCTGTCTGAAGTTGCAAGTGGTGTGTGCTGAGGCCTGTTGTGACCAGCATGGGACGTAGAGCCCGAGGGATGAACTCGGGGGCAAGAGGATTAAGGACATAAGTCTTCTTGAGCTCCAGAGCCTCCAGCTGAGTCCTGATCTGCCCGATGGTGATGCCATGCAGGCTTTCATTGGAGTGGCAGATGAAAATGAAATGTTCCCAGAACTTCCTGGTAAAACAATGAGAGAATAGACACTGATTATCAAATATATAAAAGTAGTTTGTATATTTGTATATGTATAAGTAGGGTTGGGTACCGAAACTCTGTTCCAAGTTTGAACTGAATCCAAAATGGCAAGAACCGGGTACCCTTAAAATAAATACAATTTCGGTTCTGCTAGTCGGTTCCAAAATACGAATTAGTTATTAGAAAGAGCTTTAGCTGATACGTAGCCATCTGCCTATCACACTGTACGCATCATTGCTGCAGTGTATTTCAGAACCTAGCAAACATTTACATCGACAGTGTGAAAGTGTGGTTTCACTTTAAGAAAAAAAAGCAAACAGGCCAGAACTGATGAAACACTTCATTTCTTGTTTCTTTCCTAACCCACATCCATCCGGTCAACTTCCTTATATATGACAAAAGCGTTCACAACAAACATTTGCATGTTCTCCCCGTGTCTGCGTGGGTTTCCTCTGGGTGCTCCGGTTTCCCCTACTATCTAAAAACATGTTAGTTTCACCCTCCAGCCAGTGCCATCTGACCAGTGACAATGACTTCAATCTGGAGTTGGTCCCCGGGCGCTGTACAGTGACTGCTCACTGCTCCTTTGAGGGATGGGTTAAATGCAGGGAATGAACTTTACATCCATCTTCATCCGCTTATCCGGAGTCGGGTCACGGCAGCAGCAGCTTCAGCAGGGGACCCCAAACCTCCCTTTCTCGAGCCACATTGGAAAGCTCTGACTGTGGGATCCTGAGGCATTCCCAGGCCAGTGTGGAGATATAATCTCTCCACCTAGTCCTGGGTCTTCCCCGAGGCGTCCTCCCAGCTGGATGTGCCTGGAACACCTCCCCCTAAGGGAAGCGCCCAGGGGGCATCCTTACCAGATGCCCATACCACCTCTGGCTCCTTTCGACGCAAAGGAGTAGCGGCTCTACTCCGAGTTCCTCACGGATAGCTGAGCTTCTCACCCTATCTC
>JAODOY010003103.1:0-11748 GCA_025399855.1 Forbesichthys papilliferus | reverse complement strand
TTTGTATATATATATGTGTGTATATATATATATGTGTGTATGTATGTATATATATATATATATATATATATATATATTTTATGATTAGGGCCTACTATTATACCATAGATTATATAATTGTGTAAGTATTTTGTGTACTGTATGTGCAAAAGTCTTTATTTTTTAAATAATTTGAATATGCTTATTTGATTGCTTCTACATTCTGGCTTTGCTTATGTGACGGAGATCGTCCGCCCCCCTCGGGGAATCGAACCCTGATCTCCCGCGCAAACAGCGGCTGCTCCTACAAGGCAGGCCAAAAACCCATGGGCCCTGGTCTGCGTCACCAGAGCGTCCTATGAGGTGTCGGAGAGTGAGGATTAACTTACTGCACAGCTACCTGCTGGCCACCGTTACAGTTAGGTCTGCTCCCTTTCAGCTAAACAAGGTGATTAGGCTACACTGCTGTAGAGTTGCACCATACTTCTAATCTATCTCATGACAGCACCGTGCTGTTTACATTATGTGCTTCAAATTTTTAAATATCTATAGACTGAAATGACACAACACTATTATATTAAAACACGCATGCCATAACTTACCTAATTTTCCATTTATATTTGGCATTTACCTTCATCAGCTATCTCTGCCCTTTAAGTAGCAACTTGAAGTCAATACATGGCATTTTAAAGTTACATCTGACCTGAAGCTCAGTCTGTTTATTTGATTTAGGGTGACCATGTTATAGTATTCAAAAAAGAGGACACTGTAGACAGGATGGCAGCGGGGCAGGCTGGTACCCATTGGTACCCATAGTGGGTGGACGGTTGACGCTGTGGGGGTGAAATAGTTCACAAATGCTTCTACAACCATGCATCTATGTTATTAAGATTTAAATGAACCGAATACGCTTTCTACAAATTCAGCAGATATCTACACTGTCCGTTCTGTGTGCGCACTGCAATCGTCATGGTTTTCCTACAAAGTGGTACAGCCCGCACCACACACTAGTCTAGCCTTGGCAATGCATTTCAATGTGTGAGGCAGAGCTTCTGAGGCAGCACACTATGGCATTGAGGGGAGAGGTGTTTTTGTTTTGTTCAAGTTCAAATCAACAATCTTACTCAAGATTGACTGACTCCACATTTAATACATAGCCTAAATATAGCCTTGTCTTTAACAAGGATGTGAATCTTATTCTTTATCCATAATCTTTCAACTTTTGGCCATATCATAGCACCGTGACTGATTTAATCAGTAGCCTACAAACTAACAGTAGCCTACAATATGTCTTCTTGTTTTAGCTCTGTTGAAAAGATCTGCGTAGGCATTGCTCACTGGTACCATATGGGAAAAAAACAAAAGCTACCACTCCATCCAGGGCTTATCTATCATTTATTCCGCAAATATGGATATGGTCTGGTTACACCAGGCTATCGAGAGCTAGCGTCTCCACTAAAAAATAAAAGTATTTCCCTGTTGTTTGAGAAGTCTTTTATAAAAAGACTAGTATTTTCCACCAGAAGAGGGGTACAAATTCAAGTCGATTGAAAACCAGTGTCCCGGGGAGTGAAAATTAAAACAAAGCAATATCGGGAGGACCAGTACAGGTGGCAATATTGTGCATGTATGCAACAAACCCACTAAATGCAATTTTAACTAAAAGTATCATAAGGTTTAGAAAATGTGTTTTTTACCGCTGGTCCATTCTAAGTTGGTTGTATCTATAGTAACCAGGGATAACTGACGTCAGACCAAGTGACGTCATCACGTGACCAGTTAAGAATGTGTAGCAGAGATACTACCGTACTGGTATCGTGCCTCTATAAGAACAAGACGTGGCGATTGCTGGACAATATTCGAGATGACAACGAAATATGTGAGAAAGTATGTAGAAAGTATGCACGTAGACAACACGTTGACAACGCCCGGTTTCATGCGTCAATTTCACGTGATTTTGAGCCATTTGGCCAGTTGTCCACTTTTTACGCGTCAATTGTCATTGGCTGCTGCGCACTGTAGTCAACCCATTCAGTAAGCATAGGGGTGCCTATCGGCTGCCACTGTTTAACATGCTAAGAATCCTAGGCTATCGTTATTTTATTCTGCTTTTGTGTAGCCAACCCTAGAAAAATACTATTTTTGGATTGCATTTATTGAGACTTAATATTTTCAACTAGATCAAATTGCCTGGATGTGCTCTATTAGTTTTCATAGTCTCAAAAACAAGTAGCGCTATGAACACTAGTTTTATTCATGATACGGCTCAGATAGGTTGAAGCCCCGAATCAGCCCGCCCAGGATTCATCCGTAGCCTACTTACGACTATGCATTAAATCCTTCGAAAAAAATACAATAAGCCTATAATGTTTTACCTATATGTTTTAAGCCATAAATGAATAAAAGTAATAATTTTGTAATGTCCGCCCAGCCCAGGCCCGTGACAGGTCAGCAGCCGGCTATCACGTATTTCTTTAGAAATGTGTGCCGCTGTCATTTCTTTCCACGAAATCTTTGTACTAGTGCTAATGCTAGCTAGAATGCTATCTAGAATGTTATCTTCCCAGACTACAGAGTAAACTTTGACACACAGGTGATTAACCTCGATGCTGTCTAGGTTATATTGGTCCCCTTTTGCATGGACTATTGGTATTATGTATTGATACATATATGCTACTTAATACAATCAAATATGACATTTTCTTGTGCTTTTCATTGTGCATTTTTATTCTTTTGGATAGTTGTGATATAGTGGTGTAACCAGACCCAAAGTTAACTTGGTGAATAAGGGTCCATTGGATAGTTGTTGCCTCCTACTGGGCGTAGACCTCTGCTTTATTTTTACACTATTGGAGCAGACTTTAACCAATCGGCGTTGCTACAATAATACAATACTACAATCTCTTCATCTAGCTCTACAAACATTTAGAAACACGCTTGACTTGAATGTAATTTCACTAGCCCACCCTGATTTGTCCGCCAGCAGGGTGGCTGTGAAAATGGTAATGCAAACAGGGTTTCCAGACTAGAATCTCAGTGAAAACATTTAGCTGAGAGCAAATGGGCAGAGCCAGGCTAATTGTGATAGGCAAAGTGACACAAATTGTAACTTGTGGATCGTGGCCAGAGGTGCGTTCAGAATTGGCGACCTTTCAACAACATATTAATACAGTTTTCACTTTGCTTTGCTTTGCTTTTCTTAGCCACGAACGTTTGTGAACACAAGAAAACTTATCTTAGGAGGTCGTTCTCTGCGAACACACATTGACGGTGGACGAAGAGTGACAGTTTATATCTAATAATTTAGAAATGTTTACACACAACCTTCAAAATTAAAGTTCAAAGCAAACATGTTTGCCACGAACGTTCGCCATTTGTGAACACACCTCTGGTGATTTGTTTTAGGGTCTGGTGTACACCAACACGGATGTGGAGGAGGTGCATCTGTGGATGGTGAAGCACTTCACAGAACAGCGCCATGTGCCTATTTACTCCTCTCTGCCCTTCCCCATACATAGGTTCTGGGCCCACACAGATCTCTACCCCTCCTCTTAACAGTGATTTACAAGCATCAACACCAGGAAAGAGAGGTGCTATGATGCAGTGTACCTCTTTAATTTAATATGTTTTAATTAGATTTAATTTGAAACTTTGGTCAGTCAGCTCACAGTGTAAATATGGTCCAATTCTCTTCTCAAAGTGTCCTGTTGCTTATTTTAAAAACTTATTTGTAATTTATTTTAACATCTTAATTTTCTTCAGTTCTAAAACATGATTTTAGTTTAATTTGAACTAAACTGAAACGTCTATTTAGTTTTTATTTCTTGTTACAGATGATAAAAATAGGGGCAAATTAAAATGTCACAACGTGATAGATATTCACATTCCAAAAACATATTTTACCATTTCTATTTTTTTATTGAAAGGGTTTAACCTTAAAAATGTCTGCATAGCTATAAAAGCTTTGTATACTCTTACCAGATTTTCCAAAACATTGTAATAACTTGATGGGACTTAATTATAGACTATTTTATTGTTACAGCATAGTCAGTGTAAATGTCATAAAGACCCCTAATTCACATTACCCTACAGTGTAGAAATGCATAACTCGCTACCGTTCCAATATTTATCTTTTGGCCCTATCAGAGGTGGTTATTTCTGTCGGTCTGAGATCTGTCTCTCTTTGCAGCTGCAGGTTGTGTAAGGAACAGGACAGCACATGTCCAACGAATAGCAAAACTTGGGTGGAAAAAGTGACATATAGCGCTACTGCACACAATGTAGTAAAGTAATACTAGTTTTATGAAGGTGGGGAGCTTGCATATATGCATGTTCATCACCAGCTGCCAACTTGTTTAAATTCATTAATGCATCATTAGTCATATATTGTACACCAGCTACATACGATATACCCGTATTTACACATTTAGCATCTCCTGATTTATTGGTTACAGGCCATTTGTAATTTGTAAATGTGATGCAGATTTATCAAGAGAGGTGTGTGTGTGTGTGCGTGCACACTGGAGGGGAGGAGTGGGGATATCTCTGACTCTCACTATCCACTAGGCCATCGAGTCAACCGAGAGGGCAGGCCGTCAACATATAAATATACATAGACACATGCACACACACCAAACCGTATTTGCTCAGCCACTTGACCTCCAGCCCTTCCTAACTAGAGGCATTACAGTCAGATCAGCCGTTTATTTTAGGAACTGATGTCGTAGTCCAATGTCCTGTTTAAATAAATACGTATTCATTCTGTGAAAGATAAATTGGATATGTACCACTTAAATGAGCTATTGATTTTAATGTAGAGTTTTGCATGAAGTGTGTTTAGATTGCACAGTACTTTATCATCATCACATTCTATGACACTACATTTTATGCTGAAGTGAGGGGGATTATTTCTGTATGAAACCTGGGAGCCTTAAAATGTTAATGAAATTCATATAGCGTCCCTTTAATGAGGTTAGAGGTGAGTGTCCCTCGAGGTCTCCAAAATATCAAAATGAAAACACCTTATTGTCCCTGGTAACTACCAGATATGCTGTCATCGTCCCTGGATGAGGAGGAGGTGGAGATAAAGTTCAGGGTTTCTACTCTTAAGTTAAAAACTGAATTTCCATGACCTGTATTGAATATAAAAACCTGTATTGAATATAAAGACAGGCCTGTGTAAAAGAGGCAAATGGCTTGGCAACAACAAATTAAATGGGATTATATTTAGCATACTCCTCTAAACCTTAAGACTAATAGTTTCAAGATGTGTTTTTAAAATGTAAAAACTATATAAAAAAAACTTTTTAATGAATGGCAACAATGAGATGAGATGATGAGATCCGTCCAGAGATGCTAAAATCTTTGGATGTGGAGGGGATGTCTTAGATGACACGCCTCTTCAACATCGCATGGAAGTTGGGGACAGCGCCAAAAGGTGGTTCCCCTCTGCAAAAAGGGGGACCAGAGAGTGTGCCAATTACAGGGGTATCACACTAAGCAGTCTACTGCAAGGTGCTGGAGAGGAGGGTTCGGCTGATTGTCGAACCTCAGATTGAGGAACAACAATGCGGTCCTGGAGAGGGGGTCTGGTGTTCCAGGCACGTCCAGCTGGGAGGAGGCCTCGGGGAAGACCCAGGACTAGGTGGAGAGATTATATCTCCACACTGGCCTGGGAACGCCTCGGGATCCCTCAGTCAGAGCTTGCTAATGTTGCTCTGGAAAGGGAGGTTTGGGGTCCCCTGCAGGAGCTGCTGCCCTCGCGACCCGACTCTGAATAAGCAGATGAAGATGGATGGATGGACCTTTAGAAAATAGTTGTTTGCTGATATGTTAATGTTCAAAATGTCACACACAGAACCTTTAAGCTACATGTCACTGTTATTTCACCATGTATAAGGCTTTCTTACTTAACCTGCATGTGGGACCCTGTTAACAAACATCGTAGGCATACTCAAACTTAGTGATTAATTTATATACAGTATATGTATAGCATTACCATAGAGTAGGAGGCCTTGGCCATGGTCCAACACTGTATATATACATACATTATATACATTCCACTCAGGTTTCCGCTAATACTCCACAATGTACACCTGTGCAACACTGGTTGACTACACTTTTGTTAAAACCAGATTAATCATTTTCTGGTTCATACAAGTCATCAACACCTTGTGTGATCACAAAACTTGTGTGAATTCATACAAAAGAGGGAATATTTAATATCATATATTAATGTTATTGTTATATTGAAAAGTGATGAATTGTTCCTATTGATAAATTATCCTGTTCCTAGAAAATAAATGTTTTGGGGTATTGATGTGTTGTGTTGCATCTAAAGATTTCTAAATCATTTGCTGAAGAAGCTGTTGTTTGTTGACGAATGTATATACCGGAGGTCACGCATTATCATTACAATAACCCATCATATTCCATTAAATTGCCACACCATTTTTTGACAATTACCTCCAGATGTTACAGAAAGTATAGTATATCTATATATTTTAGATAAGATATTGAGTGCGGTCATTCATTTGTAATTATTAGTCTATATGATAAGATAAGCCTTTATCTGCCTTATTAGGCTATAGAGCATACTGTAGCCTACTGTATATATATATTTCTTATTTTTGCAATAAAAACACTACTTTTCCTTTTCCTGATCACAAAATAAAATCCATTCCTATGTTTGAAAGGTCAGTGTGCCTATTTCTTGATACAACTGTGAGATGATTCAGTGGATTGATCTGCAACTAATAGTCTATGTGAATGTGTGTGCCGTTACATCGCTTAAGGACGGGGTGGGTTAGGTTATCTACTTCAGCAGATGATGTGCGTATCAACCATTCTCGCGAAACATCGGAAGACTGACGCATCATTCTTTGAATGGAAACCTTTAGTCACAATCTAGTTTTGTAACACCAAGATATTCCTTTCACTACAACAATTATATTATTAAGTCTACCATTGGGCTATGCAAACTTTGACAGATGAATATAGAGTTTCTCATATTTTTCTGAAATTTGGTAATATCAGAATAAATGTCTTTATACACATTCGGACATTGGGAGCAAATGTCAAACCAGATTCTGAGTATAGAACTAACTTCCTTGTATAGTCTGCACACATTGACCATTGAACAGATTTCAGCACAAATCAAATCAGGTCACAATGATAGAACCCCCCTCCCCCCCAACACACACACATGCACGCACAGACACACACACGAACATACACACACACACACCATCTCAGCCAGAGGTTATGAGGTTAAAAAAATATATACCTAAAATACTTTTTCAAAAATAAATATTACAAACAACCGTTTTATATTTATTAGCCTTCTGTGTGAAAAATCCTATGAACTTGTTTATGTTCAAATATGTTTGTATGTGCGTGCATGTTTAAGTGTTGTGTGCATGACCTAATCTTATTAGGTCAGGTTATTTTGCAATAAACCAACATAACCTATTCAATTCCTAAAGGTCACCAATTCTTACACCAGGTGTCAGAATATGTAACGTGAAAATATGCAACAGCGCCCTCTGCGGCCACACATTTAGGCAGTCGCACATTATACAGTTTTTATCTGACATTTTCACCACGTGTTGGGGGGGTGATAGTCTTGCCTGGCGATTTGATTGGACGCACCTCTCAAGTTGTTCACGATTTCTCCAGTGTAAGTGGGCGGGGCGCAACAGCATGATTGGTTCAGAAACGGTTTGCCCTGGTGGGCTTGAATATAAAGTTGTGCATTATAAATATGAGCTTGAGGTGAAATATAGCGCAAACGACACGGCCAGACCTGCGTATCAATAGAGCAATGCTGCAGCAAGTCCTTAAGTTGTCCGGCAGGACCGCGTCTCCTACGATGAAGTGGCTAGAGAGGTGGCCTGAGTCTGAGATGGCATCAGTTGGCGTGAAGAGGACCAACGAGCAGTCCTCACTGAAGACCCTAAAGGAAATGCCAGGACCGTCGTTTGTCAGTTGTGCGTGGGACCTGTTTGCCAAAAGAGGACTGTCGCGACTCCACGAGTTACAGGTAAGGAATTTATAGATACGCTTAACGTATTCCTACTGTTCAATAACTGACTGTTTCTGTCAAGTTTTGCAAAACTTAATACGATATGGTTGAGTCCCAGCCGAAAGGTGCATCCCTGCCGGGCATAGCCTATACCTGTAAGCATCATCACTGATGAACCATATCTGCTTCTTAACTGTAGGCTACTTTAATGCATAACTGTACATGTCTGCTAAATTACCTGTAATTGTTTTGTCAATGCAACTTGTGGGGTCCTCTGATTTCAGGAAGGCAGACACAATTTAGACCACATAGGCCAGTATTCTGTAGATCTGTACTAGGCTTATAAAACGAAATAAACGTTTTATTAGGCTATAATTGCATGTTACTTATTAAAAGCCATAGGCTACTGTAGATTGAAGTTCTGTGTCTGGGGACATTTTTTTTTAATCTAGCATGTTGCTTTGTGGATGATGTTACATCCACAATGCAGAATACAGTGGCACTGTGGCAATACTCATATACAAGTCAGTCTTCTGATGTGTGCACAACTGTAATAAACAGCAGGCTACCGCTGCTGTGCATAGGCTATTACCAAACACAACACAACACAACACAACTGTATTAAACAGCAGACTGTTCATCGGCTATTAGGCTATTACCAAACACAACACAACTGTATTAAACAGCAGGCTGTCATAGGCTATTAGGCTATTACCAAACACAACACAACACAACACAACACAACTGTATTAAACAGCAGGCTGTCATCGGCTATTAGGCTATTACCAAACACAACACAACTGTATTAAACAGCAGGCTGTCATAGGCTATTATGCTATTACCAAACACAACACAACTGTTGCCGGTAAAGGCCGGCTTACATGAATTTGACCCCTACACGCACCGCACCTGAGGTGCGTTCATATTCCATCGGTTTTAAGTTTGCTTAGGGTTCTCTGCAAGCGTTTGCGAACCTGCTAAGAAAACGGTCTGAGGAGGTAGGTCTCAGCGAACACACACGACAATATGGACGAGGAGTGACCGTTCTAATGATGTCATGTTCACAGCAAACGCATTGGCCACCCACATTAGCCTCAGTTCGCCAATTGACCGATCCCAAAAGAGGCGAGGGTATACAGCTGCAGGGAGCGGTCAATTCTGAACACGTTGTCTTCTCTGTTTAGTTGGAAGGGGTGCGGCGCTACGGGCCCATGTGGAAGGCCAGCTTCGGCCCCATTCTGACGGTGCACGTGGCGGAGCCCGCGCTCATCGAGCAGGTGCTCAGGCAGGAGGGCCGGCACCCCATGCGCTCAGACCTGTCCTCCTGGAAAGACTACAGGAAACACCGGGGCCTCCATTACGGCCTCCTGACCTCGTGAGTGTTTTGCTCACCTGATTGCTGCATTACGCTCTCGTCTCACCTGGCTAGAGTGCCGAGTGGTCCCTGAGCAACACACCTAGCCCTAATTGACCAATCATAAGCCCCGCCCCTCTCACTTGTCCTACCTAGTTACTGTAACTAGGTAGGACAAAACAGCATAGGAATTACAGGACAACAGACAGTTGATCAGAGTTTCTGTCGGATAAAAAAATAATAAACAGCTCATCCCTTATTGGAGGACAAGTGAAAATGGGCGGGGCTTGGGCTCGGTCAATTGTGCCCTTGCATGGCTGTATGTGTGAATGTGTGTGTGAATGTGTGTATGTGAGGCAATCCTATGCATCCCTTTGAGTGGCCTGTAGGTTAGGAAACTGCAATATACTGTTTATATACACCTTTATTTAACCAGGTAAAAGACTCATTGAGATTAAAGTCTCTTTTACAAGAGTGACCTGGTATAGCCTTTAAGTCCATTAACTTAAAGTGATTCTACGACTTTCTGCCACTAGGTGTCAGACTAAGCGTATCAGCATCTCAGACCAAACATAATTAGCAACACACACACACGCTCTGTAACAGAGAAGCTCGGGTAACAACACACCCAGGAGGAGGTTGATGTCTCAGGACGCGACTACTCCAGTACATCTTTACATAGAAGATAGTTGTTTGCGGCTATAATCGTGTTTTTCTTTTTGAGGATAGGGCCATGTGGAGCAGCAAGAAGCGAGTAGGAGAGAGCTCTCACTCAGGCCCATATGGTCACAGAGTCACCGGTTGTGCCACAGCTCCAAACATAATCATGTTTCTAATACTATATATACTACCTTTAACGCCCCCCCCCCCCCTTCTGTCTGCCCCAGTGAGGGTGAGGAGTGGCAGACCGTGAGGAGCCTCCTAGGGAAGCACATGCTGCGGCCGCAGGCGGTCGAGGTCTACGACCGGGGGCTCAACCGCGTGGTCAGCGACCTGGTCGCCAAGCTGCGCCTCAGTCGAGACCCCCAGGGCCTTGTGACGGACATCGCCGGCGAGTTCTACCGCTTCGGTCTGGAGGGTAGGTTTGTCCCCGTAGAGCGACGCCGCTTGGCGTCTTTAAAGGTGCAGTCGCTCTAGAGAAAGATTGTTGATATTTTGATACCTAGAATAAGAAGCTCCACCACACACACACACACATTGTAAACACATTGGCAAGGCTGGGATAGTGTTGTGTGGTGCGGTCTGCACCACTTTGTGTTCCCATTTAGAGAGCCTGGGCTGTGTGGAAACACCAGGTAAAGATTGCAGCACGCAGCCAACGGACTGTGAAGAGACATTGATTGAATTTGACTAAAACTGTATTATCGGTCAATTGCTGACTCTACCTTTAAGGCAATGCAGATTACAGTGGCAATAGTTGGAATATGGTGGTCTTATTCACATGACTGCTTTTGCCCAGTGCCTACAAACACTGGATATTGCTTATCACTCTGCACTACGATTCTTCACTGGGTGTAGTTGTAGGACGCATCACTGCACCCTATACTCTAAAGCCCAGTGGCCCTCCTTGTATATATGAAGGCATACCCATTGGTTATGTTTTATACATGAGGCTCTTATTGAGCTAGTACCTACATAGCTCAAGAAGATAGTAACTACATACCTTGGCACTCTTTTAGTTAAAAGAAAAAGCCACTATGGATTACGCTCAAAAAAACTGTTGCAAGTGTCTGTTCCTCGTGTCCGTACAGAATTGGGAAAATATATTTTAAGGTTGCTGCTGCTACCGCATGGAATGCTTTTCAAAAATCTTTGAAAATGACTGACGTTGTTCCTTTAAGACCATTCTTATCCTTCCATTCTGAAGGATATGAAGGAAAGTACTATTGGACATTGTATTTGTTAATAACAGTATATTGTTATATATTCAGTGGACAAACGAGGCCTTTTATGTGTGTATGTACTGTATATTTGGATGTATAACTACTGTATATGTTTAATAACTTTTATGTTTTAAGATACATCTTGACTAGATCTCTCCTAAAAAAGATTAAATCTCAGTTAGATTGCCTGGTTAAATAAATACATTAACATTTACGGCATTTGGCAGATGCTATTATCCAAGGTGTAGTACATGTGTCATTAGTTGGACAGGCCATACACAAGCAATTGTACGCAAACAATATTATATTAGAATAGTTACAACATCTTGTGATCATGACTACTACCATGTCAATAATCATTAAATCATCATCCATCCATCCATCCATCCATCCATCCATCCATCTTCTCCCGCTTATCGGGAGAAGATGGATGTCGGGTCGCGGGGGCAGCAGCTTCAGCAAGGGACCCCAAACTTCCCTTTCCCGAGCAACATCATCAAGCTCTGACT